>NW_021024573.1:1038282-1050523 GCF_004153795.1 Camellia sinensis | reverse complement strand
GATCTAGCTTTGCAAGCTTCTTTTGACGACATCTGATCTTCTTGATCTGACTTGCCCCTAGTTCACGGGCTGCTTCTGATCCGGCCACACAGGCCTTACATGGTGGTTGACCGTTGAACATTCTGAATCTAAGTTTAAGGTTCGAAAGTAAGGGGTCAAGTCTCGGGGCGATTCCACACAGGTCTCCGCAGAATGGCGCAAAACTTTTTTTTTTTTGAAATCTTTTAAGAAAGCGACTAGTCGCTCGCGCTGAAGACAATGTAGAACCGATCTGGATCAAGCCAGGATCCTTCTCAGTACTCACATTAACAAACATTATCTCATTCATTAAGGGCTTAGTACGCCTCTCTTTCTCTCAATTGATCAAATTTTGCAAAACCCGAGGAATTCCTTCATCTTCATTTTCATCACAATGTTCAAAAGAGGTTTTGAAAATCTTGGGTCGATGTAATGACTTAAAGGCAAAAAAAAAAACAGGTGAAAAAAGCACTGCCGTTTCATTCAAACTTCTGGCACAACAGGCTCAAAGTAGCAATAAGCACAAAAACATGACAGCCACAGCTGTTTTGTTCAGATTTCCTGGTTGCAACTGGCCCCACAGCAGAGACAGACTCAAGGGAAAGCAAAAGGACAATCACAAAACAAAATGGTGATGCCCGAGGTAATGCCCCCGGAATCACTCGACCTTTGTACAACAGGGCTAACTCGATCCAACAAGATAGACCTTAATCAAAAAGACCGACTCAAAACAACGAGACAGACTCGAAACAAAACCACAGAACTGACACAACACCCAAGTCAGAAAGTTCAAAAATTAGCATTCGCAAATGCTCAAAAATAGTGCGTGCCAAACGCCACATCTGAAATAAACTGAGCGCCGCCCGCAGGTGGACCAACCCCTGATCACATACTCATACTATCCTCCAAGTTCACTGATCCAATAATGACAGACTTCGCTGAGCTTGGTGGGAGGACAACCCCATTGTCAAACAAATCCTATACTTCGTGACGAAGACGGAAGCATTGTCGGTGCTATGACCGGTTTATTGATGGTACGCACAGTACTGGGTAGTATCATGGCCGGGTGGAAGACAAGCAGGGAGAAGCTGAGGCTCGAGGGGTTTAAGATGCCCTTTTTCAGCAAGGATTTGAAGAGCCTTGGACAAAGGCATATAGAGGGCATGGAAGACCCTGCGACCTCGAGGTTGATACTTCGAGGTTATTGGATTTTTTCTGGGCGTACTAGCAAAGGGGTCGGTGGGTGCTGACTTGGTTTTCTGATCTTTTTCGGGTGCAGGATTAGAGCTAACAAGATCGTTTCTGGTACGACGACCCTTCTCCCGATTTTCCCCTTAACTTAGACTGCTCTCATTCTGAGTGGCAAAAGTGCCATCCACAATCTGTGCAATAACTACGATCGCTTGTTGTTTGTTCAGCCCCTCGGTTTTCAAAGCCTCAATAGCCCACTGAAGGTGTTCATGGGGACCAATGTCTGCCCCAACCTTGTTCTTACCACTGGCCTCCACTTTGCCAGGAGACTGGCCTTCTTCCAATGCAACTAGTCCCAAGATTAGGGAGCCCTTTGGTGTGAAATCCCTGGTAGGCGATGTGGTTGATGATGGAGCCAAAACTCCACAGGCTAAATCCGCCACTATTCTCTGAAGATCTTCAATCATCCTCATCAACTCAGAAGTGGTGGGTTCACATGTTTGAGATGATTGGGATTCCGAGACTGGGTGTGTGATAGGTGGCCTAGATGGATGTTGCACTTCGACACCAGTCTCACCCTGCATGGCGATTCCTTGGTTTAACGCTGCTACCATGGCCACAATTTCTTCTGAACTCTGTGCCATCACGGTCTGCTAAGTTTGGATGAAGGTGATGCGACTGGTGACTGACGGATCAGATGAACCAGTAAGCCTTGACTGGCCTTTCTTTAACTTGCCTCAGCGAAGGAAAATAATAACTGCTCTGAATTGAATCTCTGAATTGAAAGAGAAAACAGGCAGCATCTCAGCCCAATTTCACCAGAACAGATATAAGCATAACTGAATAACTGTATTCGATCACTGATCACTGCTCCCCAAATTACTGTCCCAAAACTGAATCTGATACCCGCAGATATAATTGATTCTCAAATACCGATGCCCGCAGGCCTGATACCCAGACTTGCAAACTGATACGTGCAACCTGTAGAGACACACTCTAACAACATATAGCAAACAAGTGAGAGCCAAAACACCCCTATGTTGGGGTAAGGTTTCCCTGTCCTATTTTGTCAGGAGCTAGGGTTTCACTACGCACGCAGCGGTTTCAAACAACCTATAATTGGGTAAGCAACCTGTCCTAGCTTGGAATGGTCACTATGGATTCCGAATATGCACTAGGTCGAATGGTCAAAAAGGGTGCCGTGGTAAAAATCGGGGTTTGTGTTCCCATCGTGGTAGAGCCCGTAACCGGTCAGCCTTATGGCACGCAGCCTCCGGTAAACCGTTCAAGAATAGCAGATGGCAAACACGGTGTCCTAGGCGCACCAATGCACATGCAATGCAAAGAAACACATAAGTACAAACAAAACAAGATATCATGAGTTCGAGTCAAGTTCTCTAATTCCGCAGCAGAGTCGCCAGAAACTGTAGATGTCCCCGAACGTCCCGGAAGGGAATCTCGTTTTGTTCATTGGGGCTTACTACAGTTTGGATTCAATATCACGGTCCTGTATCTAATCTCGCGGAGTGCAATGAAAGACCGATGAATCATCAAAGAGTCCAAATCCAGCAAATCGTTTTGAAAAACTGATTTTTAGAAAGAAGTGCCAAACATGGACTGCTTTGCCAGATACAAAGTCGCCACCTAAATATTTTATTTTGGGGAATTTATGAAACCCTGACTCGTGCCTAAGGCCACATGTTCGTCATCACCAAAGTTGCCTCGGCTCGGGAACTTGGGTACGATTGGGAAAGGTCACTTCATGAGCACCCCCGCTCGCCCGATCAAAGATCGGCCTCTACTAACCATGATATCGAGTTTTGAAAACATTATGTGCTCTTATTTCGGTTATTAGCCTAGAATTACTATGTGATGCATACAACACACAAGTATAGACTGGATCGTTTGAGTTGGAACAAAACATTTCGTATTTGTTTATTTAAAAGATGGTTTGATGGTGCTACTCGCAAGTAGGCTAAGATGTGGATTTGCCACCCTCAAGTGGGCTTAAGAAAACATGATTTTGCCACTCTCGAGTGGGCTTAAAACTCTCAATTAGTGAATTGTTCCAATTCAAATAACCCAACCTTCACCCACAGGCATTCAGGCGGTCATATCACATAAGCAAATAGCCTCATGGTAAGCATGCTATCATGGCAGTCACTCACATACATGCGAGGATGCTAAAGCATAAATACCTACCGAGTACTCCAAGCCAAAGAAAGAAGCTAATTAGAAATCATGCATGAATCCTAACTATGCTGAAATGCCTAATGCAAAAATGCAACTAAGATAGGCTCGGCTATTCTAAAATGGCATATAAAATGCAACAACTGATACACATATTCAACTCGGAATTGAAATACAATGCAGTTAGTATGATGCGCTGAGCCCGGTGTATGCAAGATAGATAAATTGATGCAAACATGCGAGCGTAAGTATGCTAATTGAAATGTGCCCTAAACTAACCATCATAAGCTGGTAAATAAAAGGGAGAAAGACGTGGGGTTGGAAGACATGCATCACACACACACGCACACTTATTACAACATTGCCCTCCTCGGAGGGCCTGAATGAATAGTACAGAATAAACAAGCTAATCTAAGCTAATTAAACTAATTATTACACAACATTAATTAATTAACGAATTAACTAAGTAAGTAAGTAAGGAAACTAGCATGCAAATTAAACAAAATGGACTGCCTCTGCTCTGTTCCGAATGATAGGGATGCATGCATGCTGAAGTCGCCTTGTTGGGAAATCTATCGCGATGCCCCGATTTGCCTCCGTTTGCAACTAGTCCCAGAGCACTGTACAAAGCTCCAGAAGGCTGCTGACCAGTTTTTGCTGCTGGTTTCCGGTTTGCTGCAACAGATAGCGAGAAAGGGGCATGGCAAAGTATTTTCAACATATGTGTGCATGACCACTCTCCCCATCATTGCATAAGCTCCAGGGAGTGTAGTCCTCAATACTGTAGACACCCCATTTTTGACCGTCCTCAAGACTTGGACGTCACCGTTTGAACACTCGGTGATTATCCATGTTTGTGTTCGTTTGGAGTTCCCGGAGGCCTCGGCTCGCGTGCCTTGCCTCAGGATCTCCGAACTCGACCGTTTAGTGTCTGGTTTTGCACCAAACACTTGCATCTTGCCCTTGAGAGTCAGGGTGGGGCTTGTAGACCATCCCCACCCATCACCGGCAGCGGCTAGAGGCCACCGGTCGGTGTTTGCTGCCACCGGCAATATAGTTTGCCGGCCGGCACTATTTGTTGCCGGTCAGCACTTTTTTGTGCCGGTCGGCACTCCTTTTGGCCAAGATGGCATTTTTGGCCGGCCGATTGCTGTTCATCTGCTTTTGCAGATATTTTTAGACAGCTGTATTACTTTTGCTCCCCTCCATACACGTGTATGGAGGGATCTCCCCCTTGCAAAGCTTGTCTTGTAAGCTTTACAAGAGGCATATAGAGAGAAGCTCTCTCTAAGGCAAAAGAAGGGAGGCTTTAGACATTTTTTGATTGGAGAAATTAAGTATATGGCCTTCTTATAGGATGATATTGAGAAGCTGGTCAAGAAGTTGGAGGAGAGAGTTCAAAGCCTGGAGGAAGGTTCTTGCATGGATGCTGTAATCCTTCCTCTTCATGGATCTTTGCCCCCTGAACTGCAGGCAAGTCTAATTATTTTCATATCTCTACTAGATGAATTCTGATGTATTTTATTTTTTTTGTATGTGATATTGATGACTCCTCTTGTTGGCCTCTATCTTTTCTTTCTTTTTCTTTTTCTTTTTCTTCCTCTTCCTCTTCTTCTTCTTCTTTTTTTTTTTATTTTTTTTTTTTTTTATATTTATAAGAACCATCGAAGCAGTCGATATGTGGCATCTTGAACCGGTCCGACAGAGTCACGGCTGAATTAGTGTATCCATCCTTTATGTCCAGAATGGATCTTACGCCTTGAGCCTTCTTGAAAAGCTTTTCTAGCTTGCTCACTTTTAGCGCTGTTGGATCCACCGCGAACTCAAACGATGAATCCACTAGATTGGTGGGCACTTTGGATAGCTGGGGTAGGATTGGGGGCGGAGCTGGCCCCGTTGGAATGTCTGTATTTTCCTGGACATTTGCAGTCTCCTCGAGTATTGGAACTCTAGGTGGGGAAGGAGGTGGGTGTGAGGCAGATGCTCCAGCTTGTTGTGGTTGTTGCTATTGCTGAAGTCTATGAATCATTTCTGCCTGTTGGGCCATAACCTCGGCCTGGCGTGCGGCAACCTCGACTTGACAGGCAGCATCTTGCTGTAGGGTTTCAACTATCTGTTGCAGATGATGTATCAAGTCTTCCATACTGACTAGGGGATACTGTGTCATCAAAATAGGCGAGTGATCTCGTGCTGGACCAGAAGTAGATGACTGTTCTTGAGCTGGACTGGATACAGGTGAATTGAGGGGTGATTGCTGTAAAAACTGAACTAGTGAACTCTATTTGATCCTCCTCCGTCTTCTAACCAGTGGGAGTGAGGTAAATGGGGTATCCCTAAACAAGATCCCTAGCTTTACAAAGCCTTCTAACTCGGGTCCAGAGTACTTGGGGATATCCGAACTTTCTGAAGCTATGGTGCTAAACTACCTAGCAAAAGAAATAAAGTAAAAAAAAACAGTAATCAGAAACCGCACAACACCTCAACTAATGATGTTATCAACACAGACATGTGTGGCTCGGCTTTTTCGCGCCCCTTTTCGGAAGCTTGAAAAATAAGCCCCACAGTTCGGACTCCCGTGGTTCTGAATCTAATCTCACAAGTGCAATCTAAAACTGATAAACACCAATGAGTCCAAATCCAGCAAATCATTTTGGAAAAGTGATTTTAGGATCAAAAATTCCAAAATTTGACTACTTTGCTAGATACAGAGTCGCCACCTAAATATTTTATTTTTAGAGAAATTTAGAAAACCCATGACTCGTGCCAAAGGCCACGTGTCCATCATCACCAAAGTTGCCTCGGCTCGGGAACTTACATATGAGAGAGGAAGGTCATGAATTGAGCACCCCCGCTCGCCCGATCGAAAATCGGCCTCTACTAATCATGATATGATATTTTATGAACATTATGTATTCTTATTCCAGTTATTAAACTAGCATTACTATGTGATGCGCACAAGCAAGTGTAGACTAGTTTGCTCAATTTGGAACAATTCAACTCATGTTTGTTTGTGAAAATGGTTTGAATTTGCCACCTCAAGTGGGCTTAAAGTTTGCGGATTTGCCACCAAACATAGTGGGCTTAAAACTGATTTGCCACTTAACAAAGTAGGCTTAAAATGCATATTTGTTGAATTGTTCCAATTCAAGCAACAAGCCTTCATCCACAGCCATTCAAGCAGTTTAGCATTTAAGCATATAGCCTCATGGCAAGCATGTTAATCATGGCAACATTCACATTCGTGTAAGTATGCTAAAGCATAAAAAATCACCTAGTACTCCAAGCTAAGAAAACGTGAGTTAGAAGAAAAAAAAAACTATGCATGATTCCTAACTATACAAGATACCTAATGCAACACATGCAAAGAATGCAATTAATAGGCTCGGCTACTAATATGGCATATGAAGTAATTTAAACAACATGCGATTAAACACGTATTCAAAGAATTACTGAAATGGCGATGCAGTTTGAATGATACGCCGAGCCTCGGTGCATGCAATATGAATGAATGGATGCAAGCATAAGGTATGCTAATTAAAACATGTCCCTAATCTAACCATCAAAAGTGATTAAATAAATAGGAGAAAGACGTGGGGTTGGAAAACATACATGCATGCATGCACACTTATTACAACATTACGCCCTCGCAAAGGAGAGTCCGAATGAATAAAAGCTAACTAGCTAGCTAAACTAAGCTAATTAAACTAATTATTACAAAACTTGAACTAATTAACTAGACTAATCAAACTAATTATTACAAAGCAACTAAGCTAATTAATTACAACATGAATTAATTAACTAATCTACTTAAATAGTTACAACATTAGCATGAATTAGCTACAACTAATTAACCTAGCAAATTAACTAAATGGCCTTAGGAAATGAGGGATGCATGCATGCTCGGTTTCTTCACCCGAAGAACATCCACTGTCTGCCCCCAAATGCCTCTGTTTGCACAACCCTTGCACTTTTTCCTTCTCCAGATCAACTCTGCCATGCTTCACAAGCACACTGCTCAAAATTCACTGGTGGCCGGTAGGCCAGAAGTGGTGGCCGGTCGGCCACCATTGAGGGGTTGTCATCCAACACTGGTGGCTGTAGACACTCCAATTTTCACCACTCATAAAACCTAGGAGCTTTATTCCGAGCACTCAATGATGACGATTATATTGAGTCAGTGGTTTGAATTCTCAATAAAGGAATCCGAGTTCGAGCTCTAAACAATTCCAACCTGCCATACCCACTGTATTTCTACTCCAGAATTTTAGTATTGCACCTTGTACCAACCTGTGTTGAACCTGAAAGTAAGAAATAGTGGAAGTACACTGAAGTCCAGCCGAATCTCAGTATATCCGGCTGGATACACCAAGGTCTGGCCAGATCTCTTGACTTTTTAGACAGATTGTATATCAATTTGCCAGCTGCCCAAATGTGCTGATATTTTGAGCAGTAGCAGTTCGAGGCCTATAAATACAGTACTGAAACTGATGTATGAAGGGTTAGAGATTACTATCAAGAATGAGAGATATTAGTTACAAAGATCAAATATAGAAATATCCAAGAGAAATATCACAGAGAGGTGAGAAACATACAATAGTTGAGTTCATCTGTGTTCTTCCATAACCTTGAAGCTCTCATATCATCCATACATACCATACAAGAGCTTGAACTTGAACTTGAACTTGATTTGAGAATTGAAAATCATACTCAAACTTGAGAGTGCTTTGGAATCAAGTTTGGTTTACAACAAGAACACCTTCTCTACAAGAGGTAAAGCTTCATTTGTTTTATTTCAATCTTTGTTCATCTTATTCTTGTGTTTTCATACTATTTTGGGACTGTTTTAAGGGCTGAAACTTGTGATTAAAGGCTACCCAAAGGTGGAGGGGTTAATCACCCTTGCTTGAACCTTATTCTAAGCTTTTATCCTGTGTTTCCCACTTGTTTTCTCTAATTTTTGACACTATTTTGGGGCTGATTTGGGGCTGTTTTTCAACATCTAAAATATGTGATTTGAAGTTATAAATGTGGGGGGGTTAGCCACCATTTCTTAAATTTATTTACTAGCTTGAATTTATTCACCTTTTCTAGCTTAAATTGTGCTATTAGGGGCTGTTTAATTTATGTCAATAATTATTATTTTAATATTATGTTTGTGTTGTATTAACCAATTAATCAACTTCGCATAATCATCTCTGCAACCTCCCTCCATTATTTGCTTATTTCGATTAAAAAGTTGTGAAAAATTAAGATTGTTATTCAAGTATAAGAAAGAAATTTTTCCATGCTTAATGGTTTAATCTTTTTCGGAGGTTCATTACCAACGGTATAAAACTTTTTTCATGCTTAATGGTTTAATCTCTTTGGAGGTTCATTACCAAAGACATACATCTTTCTTATACTAAAGCCAATCTTTTATTTTTTTTTATTTCTTTTTATCACCAGTGTGTTTACTTTTAAGGGACTAATGGACCCTTGGAAATCACCGAGGAAAGTGTCATTATCACTTGTTATCAAGTTTGGATTTCAACTCATTATCGCTCACTTTGGGTTTTTCTAAGTCATTATCACTCTTTTGAGTTTGACCAGTCCTTGTTGCACATCTTGGGTTTGACTTGAAATCCCTAACTTGTAAATAAGTTTGACTCTTCCTTTGTAATTTCCCCCGAAGAAAATAAGGTTTATTTCCTCGGGTTAAGTTGACACTTGTTTCCCTTTAATGTGTTTCGGAATTAGGAGATGTAAATATCATCGTGGACTTAATGGATTAAAGAAAAGGAAAGGTAATATAAAAGAGGCTAATAAAATTGAGTTTAAAATGAATTAACCAACATAAAGAACCAATATGATTGATTGAATTCGGTCGGACGTTATACCGAGTTTATTGTGTCAAGGCTTGTCTTACATTAATTCATGATGTTTTGATGAATCTTGAAGCGTCTTTACGGCCAGACGTTATGCCAGAGTCTATTGTGTCAAGGATTGTCTTACATCAATTCATGATAATTTGATAAACCTTGAAGCGTCTCTACTTCCCTTCTTGAATCCACTTCATGATAGGAGAGAGGGGTGGTTAGGAGAGAGGGGTGGTTGTTATGCATTGCATTTATTGATCTTTGTCCTATCGTGTCCAAAATCATCTTGCAAATCAACTTGCAACCATAGAGGGTTTGGGAACCGAGTTCGCTTCTCTCTTAAGTAATTTCTATGATAGAGAAGGGTAAAGAGACAAACATGGCTAGGAATACCCTATCTGCACTGTTTCACCTCAAGTATAAAAAATAGATTTCCACAAGCAAACAAGGTATTGGATTTATTTAGGGCTCAACTGAGTCACATTTCGGGTCGACAAGGCTCCAATAAATTGCAAATAATACACTTTTTGGTTGAAAGCAATGATAGGGTGAAACAGAACAAATCCCAGCAAGGCAGACAGAGTAATTCCTAAGGAGCATCGAGCAATCCTTGCATATCACTATTGTCATAAATTAGATAGCCCCCTTTCAGTTATTATTATTCATTCGGATTTGTAATAATTATTTATTTGGACACTTGGACATTCGGACCATCCTTCGTGAGGACAAATATGTAATAAGTTGTATATCTTCCAAGCCCGATTTTTTCTCCCTTTTATTTATCTGCTTATGATTGTTAGCATAGGGACATCATATTTTCAAATTAGCATTTCCATGACTTGCATCCATTCGTTTTGCATGCATAAAAGTTCGGCTCATCATATTATTCAAATGTCAAATTCAAACTCTTTACTTGAATACGTGTGCTATCACATGCCTTGAAATTGACTCGCATGCCATGCTAGTAGCCAAGCTTATTAATTGCATATTGTATGTGTTGCATTAGCCATATTACATAGTTAGGATCATGCATTTTTCTAACTAGTTCATCTTTTGGCTTGTAGTACGAGGTAAGTTTTTATACTTTAGCATATTGCATAAGTGTGATTGCTACCATATCAAACATACTACCATGAGGCTAAATGCTTACTTGATATACCTGTTTGAATGCATGTGGATGAAGGCTATTGACTGACATTGGAATTATTTGATTAATGTATATATATGAGATCACTTTTTCCAGTGATATATACGCAAAACACTTGTTTTCAAAACAAACATGAAATCAAACATTCCAACTGTTTATGAAATTAGTCTACACTTGTATGTTAAAAATAAAATAAAAACATATACTATACATAAGAATCACATCATAATTAGTAGAGGCCGATCTTTGATCAGATTAGTGGAGTGCTCATTATTGACCTTCCCCTCTCATACCTAAGTTCCCGAACCAAGACACTTTGGTAACAACGAACTTATGGCCTTTGGCATGAGTCACGGGTTTCCTAAATTTCCCAAAATAAATATTTAGGTGGCGACTCTGATATCTGGCAAAGCAGTTCATTTTTGGCATTTGATTCAAAACATCGATTTTCCAAAACCAAAAGAAATTGTCAGATTTGGACTCTTTTTGTGTTTCTACTGTTTCACATTGCACTTGTGAAATCAAATTCAGAACAACACAAGTAGAGTCCGAACTGTAAGGGCTATTCATTCTTTAGAAAGAGAGCGCAAAAAGCCGAGCTACAGTGGCCGGCGGGCCATTGATGATGCGCCATTTTTTGCTGCAACATAGAGCACACGGGGCAAAGAAAGGGTATTCTCACAGGTTGTTTGTACCATGTATCACCCCTTATCATCAACACAATCTCAAAAGAGTGATACATTTGGCCCTCAAACCATCAATCAAGCAATTTCCATGCATGATGGCTAAGGGACCAATTTGTACAAATTTAATGAGTGCAAAACAAGACTCAAATGCCATCACCCTATCATGCATGATCAAGGGAAACGGAGACCTAGGAAAGTGGCACATTTCATCACTTTTGAGTATGAAATGTCCCATTTTCCTTGTGTTCAAATTAACGTCCGATTTGAACACATGCAATGCAACATCAAGAATGCTTATCTTACCACTTTTACTTGCCAATTTTGTTTACACATTTCAGTTACCAAATCATTCTTTAATCAATTTGTCCATTGGTGAGTGTCCTCTAAGATGAAAAAAGTGTCAACCAAGGGATAATGTAAGGCAAGAAAGAGATCATGTCGTTGATAATGAACCCTCAAAGAGGATTAAACCATTAAGTATGACCTCAATCTCAAGCTTAAAGGATCCCAAGCTTGAAACAACCCTCAAAAGCAAATGAAAGAGTGAAGCAAAGAGGGAGGTTGCAAAGTTTATAGTGTTGAAATTGAGTGAAAAACAACACCAAAAGATGCTATCAACTCAAACAAGAGGTGTCTAAGACCCTAAAACACCAACTTGCGACGACATATGATTTTTTATAAACATTATGTGCTCTTGTTGATTATTAGACTAGCTTTACTATGTGATGCGCACAAGCAACTGTAGACTAGTTTGCTCAAGTTTGGAACAATTCAACTCATGTTTGTTTTTGCAAAAATGGTTTGAATTTGCCATCTCAAGTGGGCTTAAAAGTTTGCAAATTTGCCACCAAACATAGTGGGCTTTAAAACGGATTTGCCACTCAACAAAGTGAGCTTAAAACATACATTCGTTGAATCATTCCAATTCAAACAACAAGCCTTCAACCACAGGCATTCATGCAGTTTATCAAGTATGCTAAAGTGTAAAAGCTTACCTAGTACTCCGAGCTAAAACAGAAACTAGTTAAAAAAATGCATGATCCTAACTTTACAAGATGCCTAATGCAACACACGCAATAATGCAATTAATAGGCTCGGCTACTAATATGGCATAGGAATCAATTTGAACAACATGCTAATGCCCGCATTCTCCT
>NW_021024573.1:1026302-1037265 GCF_004153795.1 Camellia sinensis | reverse complement strand
GACAACATCCACAACCACAATCCAGACTACTATGAACTTGCATTACTCTTTCTTTCTCACAGAGATTAGGAAGTTTTGTAAACTTAGCACACTATCCACAATACAATGAACTTGCATCTCTCTCTCTCTCTCTCTCTCTCTCTCTCTCAGAGATTAGGAACGTGTATTGAATCTAGACAAAACATAACCTTGAATTGCAAATTCAGAAAAGAAAAAAAAATCCAATCGAAAATGGCTCTGTTGTTCTGTCGAGACAAAAAACAAAAAAACTACTGCAAAATTCATGTGTCCCATACATCCCGTACCGATACCCAATTTATGTCTTGTTAACATAGGTTCATATTGGGGAATATAAAAGTCCATATAACGAGTTTAAAGTGTTTGATTCCTGATTTTTAGAAAATTCTATCACTTGTATTGTGTAAAAAATTTCAATCTTTATGCTTTAAAAGCTTATTTTATGCTTGATCTGTTTGTTACTTTGTTAGTTGTTTTGCTTCGATTTGTGCTTCAGAAATCTATGGATATAACTCTCTCTGTCTGGCTTGACTGCTCTGTTTTTTTTTTTTTTTTGTAGTACTAAATTTTTTTGTTTTGCTCAATTGGGTTTGTTGGTTAGGATCAATGATGATTGATAAAAACTGCGTTATCTATCTGTAATTCCCTTTAAAGGGATTGAAGATATTCATATTATTCTGAGATCCATTTACCACTTGCTTTTGGTTCATTAGTTTTATGTGTTCTTTTTATGGAAGCTATGGATTTATGTGAGCATCAGTGATGAGTAACCTTTTGTTATCCTTGCACTTTGATTGCTAGTGAAGAAAACTATGGGGAATGTTGACTCTAAGATGCTTTTCATTTTTTCATTTTATATTTTCTCCTATTTTCTCTTTAGGTTTTTTTTTTCAACTTCATTATGTAGACAATTCACTATTTGTATAAATTTCTGTTTTTTTAAAACCAGCGAACTCTGAAGCACTCAATGATGATATCTGCTCTCTTATTTCTTATCTGGATGAGTTTACGTAGATAATCTGGCATTTCCTTTGTTCTTTACTTCAAACTTGTGAAATTTTTTACACAATACAAGTGATATGAAGAAGAGCAGATATTATCATCCAGAACACAATAAGCTGTTAGGAGCTAATTTTATTGGGTTTTTACTTTCTTGCCTAATTTCAAAGTGTACTATTTTATTGTCATGTTCATGAGATTCTGAGTATCCTATATTGCATTTCTCAACTTTTTTTTTTTGCTTCTATATTTATTGGCCAGCGTACACTTGTTAATCAGAGTATATTTGTATAAGTACTGCTTTATATGTATTTGTAATTGAGTATGTTTTTTTTATTCAGATTAGATTGAGTGTAGAAGTTCCACCAGCTGTTTGTAAGGTACTGTTGTGTTACCATCTAGTTTTTGCTTCTATATGGTATGATGTGATGGTTAGACTCACAAATTTTTCTTAATGAACATTTTACATACAAGCAGGTCCAACAATTTCATGGTATTGTAAATTATATGGCCAATTTTCTTCTTAATATGTCCAAATACAGGACTCCTTTGCAGCCCAATTAAGGAAGAATACTTCCTAATGTGCTCTTTGTACCCATTTTTGTTTTGGCATCCAAGTTAGTCAACTAATATATTGAGGGTGAATTAGTAAACCATGTGTTAATATGTTTTGCCCTTGTGTTTGGAGGGTGTGGTCTGAACATGTCTATTGATCACTGCTTGCGTGTATTTTTGATGATTGTCCGCTACTGTATTTGAACTGTCACTTTTTTGTGATTGTAAGTATGCAGCCTCATTTGTTGAAAAATGGTTATTGTAGGCTCAAGTATATATGTAACAAGGAAGGACTAAAGGCAAGTTCCATTGCACTTACTGCACATGCAGAGTATACCGGTGAGTAATAGCTCCTCCACAAAGGCATATCAACCGTGTGAAAAAAAATTTCTTCCCTCCTTGAAGGTTTCTTGAATAAAAAGGCTAGTAGTTATTTAGAAAGATAACAAAAATAAGGAAGAAGCATTCAAATGGTAAACTTAGTCGAAAAAGGGCGTTTCGGGGTCAAAAATTCACAATAGCCCCAGAACCACCATGTGGTTGTCACGGACAGCTTCCCCTTCACAAATAGGACTTGTGACAACTGAGGGAATGCAATTAGGGCGTGTAGGCTTGGAGTTCGACCCAAAAACACCTTAAACTTAGTCGAAAATGGGGTTTTGGGGTCGAAAATTCAAAACAGCCCCAAAACCACCATGTGGATCTCACGGACAGCTTCCCCTTGACAAATAGGACTTGTGACAACTGAAGGGATGTAATTAGGACGCGTAGGCTTGGAGTTAGACCCAAAAACGCCTTAAACTTGGTCGAACAAGGGCGTTTCAGGGTTGAAAATTCAAAACATCCCCCAAACCATCGTGTGGCTTTCACAGACAAATTTCCCTTGACAAATAGGATTTGTGATAACTGACGGCATGTAATTCGGACCCATAGGTTGTGAGTTAGAGCCGAATACACCTTAAATTTAGTCGAAAGAGGG
The DNA here is from genome assembly GCF_004153795.1 of Camellia sinensis. Taxonomy (NCBI): domain Eukaryota; kingdom Viridiplantae; phylum Streptophyta; class Magnoliopsida; order Ericales; family Theaceae; genus Camellia; species Camellia sinensis. Next base: position 1,034,714 of record NW_021024573.1, on the reverse strand, counting down.
CATTCTGAAAGCGAAAATTCAAAACAGCCCCCAAACCACAGTGTGGATCTCACGGATAGCTTTCCCTTGACAACTAGGACTTGTGACAACTGTCGGAATGTAATTAGGACGTGTAGGCTTGGAGTTAGACCCGAAAACGCCTTAAACTTAGTCGAAAGAGGGCGTTTCGGGGGCAAAAATTTAAAACAGCCCTCGAACTACCGTCTGGATCTCATGGACAGCCTCCCCTTGACGAATAGGACTTGTGACAACTGGCGACATGTAATTCGGGCTCATAGGTTGGGAGTTAGAGCCGAATACGCCTTAAATTTAGTCGAAAGAGGGCGTTGCAAGGGCGAAAATTCAAAACAGCCCCCGAACTCTCACGGGCAGCTTCCCCATGAAAAATAAGACCTATGACAATAGAGGGAATGTAATTCAGACCCATAGGTTGGGAGTTAGAGCCAAAAACACCTTAAACTTAGTCGAAAATGAACATTCTGAGGGCAAAAATTCAAAACAGCCCCCGGGAGGGGAAAACTTGGGGGTAGGAGACATAGGTTGGGAGCTAAAGTTGAAGACATTGGTTGGGAGTTAAAGTTGAAAATTCCTTAAACTAAATTGAAAAATTGAATTTCGGGAGGGGAAAACTTGGGGGAAACTTGTCTGGACATGCAACATACGATTATGACTATAATAACAGTATTTTAAAACATTATCTACATTCAAGTTTTATATAATTTTCTTTTATAATTTGAAATGATAATGTTATTCAATCAATACTAATGCCAAATTTTATTTTTACAGATGGTTTTTGGCGTGGGAATGTGAATGTTCCTTATTTGTGTGCGGAGGACATTGCTTTTTTTATAATCTGTTATTATGTTGTCCTTCATTTTTTTGTGGATTACTATTGTTTGTATAGACAACTATTGTCGTCGTACAAATTAGTTTTGGCATAGAACATATTACATTTGGTGTGGTATAGATTACCATTTGACATGGTATTGTGGATATTTCTTTTTTTGTGTACGGAAGACGTAGTTTTTGTACAATCCTCTGGTTTGTATAGAATTATTATTTTAAGTTAGATTATACTTGATTTGTATGAAATTTCTATTATATCTCGAATTTGACATTAAAAGTTAAATTTTCTTAGATTGTTATTATTTTGTTTATATACTGCCTTGATAGAAATCAATTGGCCAATCCATTGGCCATAATCCAAATAAACGGTAAAAGCCAAAATCTTGAGTGTTTACTTGATGTTTAAATGAATATAATGTATTGAATAGTATTTTGCTTGATGTTTAATGTTTGAAGTTAACAAATTGTATCATTGACAATCTCCTCATAAATTACTATTCAATACATTAAACATCAAGCAAAATACATCATATTTCAAACATCAAGCAACTTATCCTCATTGACAATTTTCAAAAATTTAGAAGAAGAAAAAAGAAAAAGAAAAAAAAGGCAATATGCTATCATATTTCAAACAATAAACAACCTGGTGAGGTCATATTCACCAAAACACCCACCATAAGAATTTTTTTATACACGAAACATATCATACTAAACTCCCAAAAGTAAGTAAAAAGTGTTCATGAACAAATTGGGACAACCACAAAACCCATAACATATTCAACTATTAATTTAGTCTAAGCATAGTAAAATAGTGAAAATGCCAAGGTCAAGGCTCCTTAGAAAATTCATCTCCGTCTTCAACATCTTCTGTTCCCGACTCTTCTTCATCTCCCTCATCATCATCATCTTCCTCTCTTCCCAACTCTTCTTCGTGTCCCTCATCATCACTTTGTCCTCCATCCTCGTAAGGGGTATCTACATTTTTTTTGTCAATTCATTCAATGTCACTTACACAGATTTTAGAAGATCACTCTTTTCTTTCTCCTAGATCTCTTATGAGATTCTCAAACGTTGAATGTCGTCCTCCTTAAATTTGAAACCAACATGCAACTCTTCCATCTTTGAGTTTAAGCTCTCCATACCCAATCTGGTAGCAGATACAGTTGCTTCCAAATGCTTGATCATAGCATCTGTGTGAAAAACAAGAAGCAAGTCTATTAATAAAAATTTAGATCAAAAGCCAATTGCTTTTATCATGTGATAAGACTTATAACTCCTGGCCACTAATCCACATGCAAAAACACTTCTGCAAGCACATGAATATAGAAGTATGCCTTTGTTTCCAATTGGAATAGCTTATGTAAAACTTCAAATGCATTAAAATTCATTAAATAAATCATTAAGTTAAATGTGTGATATTACTACTATCACTAATATAGGAAGAGCATGGTGGCAGTAGCAGCAGCAAACTGGTAATAGAAATCGAGCTCAATTCAACTCACTCACCACTTCTTATTGTTACAACAACTGTTCAGATTGTCTTCAAATGTTAATGATATTATGACAACCCATATTTTGGTCAAATCTATTAATTTCTCAAATAAAGAAAGGTGGTTACGTAAGGCATGGACCTTGGCTGCACCTTACTCTAGGCAAGATGTGAACCATTAGGTATGTTAATGTCAAAGTGTTTTCATGTAGCTTTTTTAGGATGCAAGCTTTAATTTGCTACTCATTAATACATTATTATAAACCAAAAGTTTAAATAAATGAGAAGAAGGTACCTCATTTGTAACAAAAGCAAACTTTTCGTTGGCAATTTCGTAACCGCATTCACCATTACCCTACGTATGCAACATTGGTCTAATTATACAGTTTTAGTTATAGCAAAATTGGGATGAAGCAAGGAATGCAATTCTAAAACAAAGTATTTTAGGTTTTTAGCTAATATAATATTCAAAAATATATGCCAGCTTACCTCTTTTAGCGACACTAATAGTTGTTGCAAATTCACCTATGCAAAATTCGAATCACATTCATCCAACCTTCAAACTTAATTAAGAAACAAAAATCCATCAACTAATCCAAAATATAAACCAAACATATTCAACAAAACCAATTTGTAATCCATTCAACAAAACATATCTTCATATCTAAAAAAATCAATTATTTAAACAAAATATAAATGTCAAAATACAGTTTGATTACAGATTACTATTCAATAATCTATATCAAAATATATGTTGTTCAATGAGCCCATCCCCATCATATATCTATAAAAGAAAAAATATAAGAAAAAAAAAGGATATTTAATCTAGCATCCCTCTCCAACTTTTAGTAATGGAAGAGATCCATAATATTTTATTTTTTATAGCCTAAGGTCCCTCACCCACACTCATATATGACACCAACTCTCTCATTCTCTCTCCTCTCTCCTCTCTCTTCCTCTCCCTCACCTTACCCACACACATACCCATACCCATCGAAATCGTTGTTGAGGCGGGTGACGATGGCTAAGACAATGGCTGACCACAACACCGACGACAGCAATGCCACTGACAATGAGCTTGTGCCATCCTCGCTTGCGGCCATCGTACCCATCCTCCACGTTGCTAATGAGGTGAAAAAGGACAACCCTAGGGTTGCTTATATCTATGAGAAAGCCCAAGCCCACTTTTACTCTCTGTCTCTTTGTTTGTCTTTGTTGATTTTGCTTTTGTTTTTTTAAGTGAATGTTCTTGTTAATCATACCAATGTACTTGGTGGTGATTCAAATGATATTTATGATGTTTTGGAAAGTTTAGTTAAGTGCATTTGGCTGTGCAAATTGAATCGTTTTATTTTTTCTTTCAAAACACAGACAAATTTTGATTCAAACAAATTTCAAAACATAGAAAATTAGAGAAATTGATATGACACATGCATAGTAGTGGTCATGCTGACTAAGGTTGAACACACCTGAAGGCCTTTCCACTCTTTCACCAGATGGTCCAGCATTTAAAGCTGGTTTGGTTGCTGCTTGCTAAAGTAGACATGAGCAATAGCCTTAATACATACACAGAATATGAAGTCAAACATTACAACATATACAAGCACTGAACCTTTATCTTGAACTGCCACCAATCTAAGGGATACTTCAAAATTGTCCAATCAAATACATAAACTGATAGCCTACACAAATATATCAAGGAATTAAATTTTAAGATGGCACTCTTAAAGAATATCAATAAATGAAACAACCGATACAATTCCTAGTCTGTGATATATGCATTTGCCTCCTAGGTTTTCGAATTTCAATCCAATTTCCAATCCGTTCAATCTAAAATGCTAGCAATCTTAAGACATTGAAAATGTCCAACAAATTAATTGAAATGTCTATTTTCTCTTTAATCAAAGCTCGTTAATTATCTTGTAAGGCACATAATTTAAAGTAAGTATTGAAATATTAGTTGATAACTTATTTAGTAGTTTTTTTTTATTATAAAAAAAATAATAAAAAGATGATTCAGTGTTAATCATTATTGCCTATGTTGATTGATTCCTAAAACAGGCAAGGCATCTGTGACAATTGTTTATCAGTAAATCTCAACAATCAGAATTCCAATTCACCTAATAATGAAAATAAGTTGAAGAGTTTTGCATGGAATTTAATGATGAGCCCAGTGCATGCCTATTGAATTAACTTGTATAAAACTCTGAATTGGTAAATTAGGAACCACAAAAAGTATAGAAATGAAAGCAAAGGCTTCTCTTAACCAATTCCTACATTACCGAAGGATTTGCATCACATAACAACTTACTTTTTTTGTAATAATAATAATGATAGCAACAACAATAGCAAAACCATCATAATAGTAACAAAAGAAACATAGCATGCTTATTCCAAAAGATCACGAAGAAAACTGATATGGGTTTTGTGATCAACACTGAAAGCAATATTTTGAAACTAGAACCCACTCAGTAGTTGGACAACACAAACGATAAACAGCAAAGATACAACGATCCTGGTTTTTCCTCTCTATATTTATTGTATTCCAGGCTCGGTTCTGTGGATGTGTTGTTGGCTCATTCTCATTTCCATTCTTTACGCTTTGTATTTGAGTCTTGGGTTGTGTTGGGCGTATTTCGAACATGTTGGTTGAGTTTTAGTCCCATTCCTTGTTGCCCAGATTTTTGGTGGTCCACTCAAGCGGGTCCTTTTGCGCTCGAGTAAAGCTTACACACTTTCAGCATTTTGTGCCTCTGCAAAACTTCTGCAGGTGCGTTTTTCACACTCGAGCGGATTTCCTTGCGCTTGGGCGGGTCGCGCTCGAGCGGGCCTCTTGGCGCTCGAGTGGGTGTGCAATGTCTATAAAAGTACTGGACGAGTGTAATCTAAGCTCGAACGGGTTTTCCTTTGCGCTCGAGTGGGTGTGTTTTGCAGTTATGTCTTGATGCTCGAGCGGGTATTATTGCGATCGAGCAGGTCAAATTTTTGTGTTTGACGCTCGAACGTCCTATTCTCCACTCGAGCGGGTCATACGTATATCAAATCGCAGCTGGGCCATTTTAAATCACTTTTTGATTTCCTTTCTCTCTCTTACTTTTTGAAAACCACCATTGGAGAGCACCTCACTCTAAAACTCTACCTTCTCTCTAGGATTTGATCTAGTTGGAGTGATTTCCTACCCTTGTCCCTTTGTAAAAAGTGTTGTGCTTGGTGTGGGCTTCACTTTGATCTAAAAATCTCTTGATTTGGAGCACCTCGAGTTTTCTTCGTCTTCTTCCTTTAAGCTCCGAATTTGAGGTAGGGATAACTACTCATTGTTATGAAAGGTGTTTGGTGGGGCTTTTTTGAGCCAGCTTATGGCTTCTGGCTTTTAAAAAGTTATTTTGGACTGTTTGGTTAAACTTATTTCAAACAGCTTTTGATTCTAACAACTTATTTTAAGTCAAAAAAGTTGATTCTGAGAAGCTGCTCACCCCTTGCTTCTGATTATCAACTTCTGCTGTGAATATGTTAATTCACGGTTATACTCTTAGATTTTTTTATGTTTTATTTTTTTAAAAATAGAAAAAGACCCAAATGGACTATAAAATATTATTATTATTATTTTTTATGAAAAATGTAGACAAATAGTGAATAATAAAAAATAAAAATTAATTGAAAAAGTTACTTCACAGCTTATTTAACAAACACTACTCAGCAACTTAAATCTATAATCCAACAGTTATACCAAACAGATTAACAACTTCTGATTAAAGTCATAATTTATAATATGTTCAGCTATAATCTATAATCTGTTTTAACAGCTACACCAAACGGCACCATGATCTTTGGCTTAAACTTTTAGTCATTTTGATTTAATGTTGAGGTTGGGTGATTTTGGGTGTTAGGGTTTCAAAATGTATAAAGAGGGGTTTTGTATTTTGATGCCTATACATGTGTATTTGGGTCTAGAAATGAGATTATCGGTGTTGTTGTTGATATTTGAGCCTTTAGGTCAAAGTCGAGAAAAAATGGAGAAATCCCTAATTTTTGTTATGAATTAATTTATATAATTAATTTGGAAATGTTATGGAATTATGAAATTAAGTTGGGAATAATGAAATTGGCTCATTATGAGGTAGAATGGTGGAGTGGGATTCATTAATCACTCACCTTTGAAAATGTTGATAATTTACCTATTGGTGCATTTATTATCTGTTTAGAAATAACTGCTTTGGGCTATCGGTGGAGGATAGTCTTGATTGTTGTAGACACTGCATGATGATTAGGTGAACTAAAACTAATCAAGTTGTGTGTTTGAATACATGGGTGCCGGATCCCGCGAATAAAATTTCCGTAAAATGGCCATTCGAAAATAATTATACATGGGTACCGAATCCCGCGGACGCAATTTCCGTAAAATGGCAATTCAAAATATTTATACATGGGTGCCGAATCCCGCGGACGAAATTTCCATAAAATGGCAATCAAAAAACATCTGTACATGGGTGCCGAGTCCCACGGATGAAATTTTCGTAAAATGGCCATGAGAAAATAATTACACGTGGGTGCCGAATCCCGCGGGCGCAATTTCCGTGAAATGGCAGTTTGAAGTATTGTTGGCTTGAGATGTAGTCTCGCTTAAGTTGTTTGGCCAGGTTCTGAGCCGTGTTTATAAGTTGAGTTTGTTAAGTGAAGGATTATGGAACTGGATTGTACTATATGTTGGTCTATATGAGTTAAACATTTATCAAGTGCTAATGTTTTAGTTATTGCTCATATTATGTTTAGCATATCTCTACTGGGCGTTGGCTCACCCTATATGGGACATCATTTTTAGGTACAGGTGTTATGCCACCTCCAAGGACGTAGCTTGGGAGGCTTGGGGCTGTCAGACTCTTATTTTTTGTTGTTTTGTTGTAATACATGTATATCAAGCCAATGGCTTATTTTGTGTAGAGTTAGTACTCTCTTTTTGTAACCAAGTTTTGACTTGGAAAGTTGTAAGCCTATAGGGCATTTACTTTTGTTGTCAACATGTAATACATTTTGTAAGAATACTCTGATGATTGTAACATGAAATCTCTTCTATTTATCGTGAATGTATGTTGTGATGGGTTTATTTTTGAGGGCATTACAACTTGGTATCAGAGCGTACCGGGTTCTAATACTTTGGGTATGCAGGAAGTGGTTAGTACCACAATGGGTTCGTCTCGCTTATTAGAGACTTAGATGTAGTGCTATATGCTTACGTGATAACATGTTTATGTGACTATTTGGGTATGGGATCTAGTTTCTAGGATGTTGATTGGATCCTTGGGTTTCTGTGAGTCTTGTTGGAAAAGTACTTGATCAATGATGTTTCTAACCGGAACTCTAGTAACGCCTCGGGACTATCATTATCCGAAAATGACATTCGTAGGTGCTTATGTGATTATGTGCTTACATCGAGTGAATTACAGTTGTCCATTGCATTAGGACGCGAGTGTTATAGCTTCGGCACATTTGTGAATGTGCTAATGTTCTTCATTACCTTTATTAGAATGTCAAGACGAGGACGAGGACGTGGAGGTAGACGTGGTAGGCGTGGTAGGCAGGAGATGCCTTTACCGGATAATGTTCTGGCACAGTAGGAGGGTGTTGGCCAAGCCAATGTGGCCGAGCCAGTAGGTCAGTAGGCCATGGGCGCCTTAGCCCGCGAGATAGCATGAGCTTTGAGGGAATCCATGGGCATTCTTAGAGCTGAGAATCATGTCCCGGTCCAGGTTGTTGATGCAGGGCCTTCTTTTTTAAAAATGGAGTTTTTCCAGTCAAATCCGGATGAGTTTGTCGGTGATCCGAAAGAGCCACTTAAGGCTGATGAGTGGTTGGAACAGATGACTAAGACGTTTGAGATGCTTGGCATCGAAGACGGGGCATTGAGGTGACCTTAGCATCTTTCCAGCTTAAGGGGGATGCGGGTCAGTGGTGGAAGTTCATGAGGGGTCGTATTGGTGGTACATGGGAGGCCTTTGTAGATGCTTTCCAGGAGAAGTTCTTATCTCCAGCTGTCAGGGAGAAGCTGAGGGACCAGTTTTGTCAGCTTAAGCAGTTGAGTT
>NW_021024573.1:985924-1017743 GCF_004153795.1 Camellia sinensis | reverse complement strand
ATGATATGATTTTTTATAAACATTATGTGCTCTTGTTCCAGTTATTAAGCTAGCAGTACTATGTGATGCACACAAGAAGTATAGACTGGTTTGCTCAATTGAAACAATTCAACTCATGTTTGTTTGCGAAAATGGTTTGAATTTTGACACCTCAAGTGGGCTTAAAGTTTGCGATTTGCCACCAAACATAGTGGGCTTAAAACAAGATTTGTCATTCAACAAAGTGGCTTAAAACGCACATTTGTTGAATCATTCCAATTCAAACAAAAGCCTTCATCCACAGGCATTTAATGCTGTTTAGCATTTAAGCACATAGCCTCATGGCAAGCATGCTAATCATGGCAACATTCAGACTTATGCCAGTATGCTAAACATAAAAGCTCACCTAGTACTCCAAGCTAAGAAGATATGAGTTAGAAAAATATACATGATTCCTAACTATACAAGATGCTAATGCAACACATGCATAATGATGAATTAATAGGCTCGACTACTTGTATGAAAATGAAGCAATTTAAACATCATGCGATTAACACATTTTCAAAGAATTATTTGAAATTTACAATGCAGTTTGAATGATGTGCAGACCTCAGTGCATGCAATACAAATGAATGGACAACATAAGGTATGCTAATTGAAATATGTCCCTAATCTAACCATCAAAAGCGGTTAAGTAAAAGGGAGAAGACGTGGGATTGGAAAAAATACACATACGCATGCAACACGTATTACAACATTACGGCCTCGCGAAAGAGGGTCCGAATGAATAAGCTAACCAACTAGCTAAACAATAGCCTAATTAACAAAACTTGAAAGTAATTAACTAGCTATACTAGCTAATAACTAATTATTACAAACGCGAAAGCGAACAACTAGTTAAGCTAACTAATTACTTACAACACTAATTAGGTACAACTAATTAATTACAACACGTATTTAAGCTAGATATTTAAAAATTAAATAAGCTTGGAATGCAAGGGAGGCTCATGCACGTGCTCAATTTTCACCCGAAAAGCCACCGTTTTGCTACTGAAACCGCTGTTTGCACATTTGAACACTGACAATGCTGCCCACTTCCATAATGCCTCTGCTCCACCTTACCAACACACTGTGCAAAATTTCATTGGTGGCCGACAAGGGCCGGTCGGCTACCAATGATGGTCGGTCGACTACCACTGGTGGCTGGTTGGCTATTGGTGGTGGTTGTCGGCCACTGATAACCTGGACTTCCTTGCTGTAATCAAAGAGCATATAGAGCAAGAGCAAAACAATGTATTTCTCAAGGGTTGTTTGCACACTTTGCCTCTCATTTTTGTGGGGAAATCAAAGGAGGGACAAAATTTGGTTCATATACCATCAATCAAGCAATTTCATTGCATGATGGCTTGTGAAACCAATTGTGCAAGTTTAGTAAATGCAAAATGAGACCAAAATGACCATCACCCTATCATGCATGATCAAGGGCAATGGAGACCTAGGAAAATGGAACATTTCATCACTTTTGAGTATGAAATGTCCTATTTTCCTTGTGTTCAAATTAACGTCTGATTTGAACACATGCAATGCAACACAAAGAGATGCTTATCTTTTCACTTTTACTTGCCAATTTTGTTTACACATTTTAGTTACCAAATCATTCATTAACCAATTTGTCCATTGGTGAGTGTCTTCTAAGATGAAAGAAGTGTCAACCAGGGGATAGTTTAAGGTATGAGAGAAACTTCATGCCGTTGGTAATGAACCCTCAAAGGAGGATTAAACCATTAAGCATGAACCTCAATCTCAAGCTTAAACAACCCTAAGGTTGAAACAACCCTCAAAGCAAATGAAAAAGTGAAGAAATGAGGGAGATTGTAGAGATTCTAAGTGTTGAAATTAGGTGTGAAAAAGCACTAAAACATGCAATCAACTCAAACCAATGGTGGTTAAAGCCTTAAAACACCAAGCTAGTGGAAGGATTTACACTACAACTATGCAATACAAGACTTAAAAGGTACCAAACAACCAAATCAGTGGCAAAACAGCTCAAAACGGAGTTCAGAACATGCTGGACTTGAGCCACAAAAAGCTAAAACATTAAGCTAATACATGGGGTTAACTAGGCATGCAAACAAGACACAAGGAGAGGAGGCTAACCCCTCTAATTTTGGACTTCAAAATAAGTTTTTTACCACTGAAAAACCTCTGAAATTCAGTTGGTAAAAGGCCCAAAAAAGGTGGTTTGAAAGTGGTGAACAAAGGTACAAAAGCTTTACAAACTAAGAAGTAAGAAAGGTGAACCACCCTTTAATTGAAAATGGCCTACAACACCATCTTTAGGCCACAAAAACAGAGTTTTTGGCAGCTCAAAACCAGCCCTAAAACAGTTGAAAAAGGTGGCAAAACAAGTGTGCAAAACAAGTATAAAAGGAGAGTGTTATACCTCTTAGGCAATAAACTAAGCCAAAACCTCATTCTAGAGCTCAAAACAAGTCCCAAGCTACCTCAGCCCAAAGACTAGCAACTCTTGTTAAGGTTTAGTAGACAAAAGTACTTGAGCCACAAAAAGCTAAAACATTAAGCTAATGCATGGGGTTAACTAGGCATGCAAACAAGACACAAGGAGGCGAGGCTAACCCGTCTAATTTTGGACTTCAAAATGAGTTTTTTACCACTGAAAAACCTCTGAAATTCAGTTGGTAAAAGGCCTAAAAAAGGTGGTTTGAAAGTGGTGAACAAAGGTACAAAAGCTTTACAAACTAAGAAGTAAGAAAGGTGAACCACCCTTTAATTGAAAATGGCCTAAAACCACCATCTTTAGGCCACAAAACAGAGTTTTTGGCAGCTCAAAACCAGCCCCAAAACAGTTGAAAAAGGTGGCAAAACAAGTGTGCAAAACAAGTATAAAAGGAGAGTGTTATACCTCTTGAAGCAAACAACAATTTTAGGCAATAAACTAAGCCAAAACCTCATTCTAGAGCTCAAAACAAGTCCCAAGCTACCTCAGCCCAAAGACTAGCAACTCTTGTTAAGGATTAGTAGACAAAAGTGGAGTGTATCCAAGCAACTATGCACAAAATTGCTAGAGAGAGAGAGAGAGAGAGAGAGAGAGAGAGAGAGAAAATTTTGTTCCAAAATTGCAAACCCTCCAAAATGGGGAAGGAACCCCCCTATATATAGAAAAACAAGCCTTGAACTTAGAAACATCCCACCATACACGTATAAGGAGATGCAACTCCGTGTGCCAACAGCTGGCACAACTGTCAACAAATATCTGGAAAAAGACACTGGTGGCTGTCAGCCACCACTGGTAGCTGACCGGCCACCACTGATGGCCGACAACCATGAGCCATGGCCGACAACCTATGGTGGTGGCCAACAGGTCACCATAAGTTCCAGGCTTGAAACAACAGGGTTCTGGTCCAAAACAAAGCACAAAATGAACAAGCTTAAAAGGCTCAAAGACAGGGCATTCCATCGAGGACTTCGGGCACTCAAAGCGAACAAATGCAATTGTAATCATCAAGTGCACAAGCGATGACGTCTAAGTCTTAAGGTCGGTCAAAAATGGGGTGTCTATAGTTGCCCCTCTTTGACAGAACTCGAAAGTCTTGAAATGACGGGAGTGAATGTCAAAGCCCAGAAACGACCCATTTTGACAAGGTCGAAGACTCAAACAAACAAACAAAGATAGAAAACAAATGGTCGCGCCAGCAGGCTGCTTGCGTATCCCTTTGAAAGGAATCAAACTAGCATAGTTCTGGGGCAAGATGTAAATGATATGCATGATGCAAGAAAATGAACATTGCATGCGTGAGAATCATGAGCCAAACCACATTTCATGGAGAAAGGATGTAAGAAAATTATGTAAGCTTAGCTACGCGACGTGCAGGAAAGGCGAAAAACAACACAACCATCAGGCTCACCCAAGGTTTCAACCAAGATCCTAACACGTGGCAGGCGAGAAGATAAAGTGAATACATCCAAACGCGTCTCACATGAGAGGAGAGAGTGAATACGTCCAAACACGTCTCATGCAAGAGAAGAAAGTGAATAAATGCATTTCGAAGGGTGCAAATGATCCTACCTGTAATTCCTCTGAGTGAACCGTACATACAATATCATTTTCTTTCTCGAATAAACCATACATACAATATCCTGCATGTATGAAACTCAACAAATGCGATACAATAAGAATGCATGTTCTATGTAAAGAAAATAATCGAGGCAAAATGCTACATGAAGGCATATTCAACACCAAGTACCAACTGCATGTCCTATGCACGATTGACAGCATGTTCTATGCAAAGTACAAAATGCATGTTCTATGCACGATTAACAACATGTGCTATGCTAAGTACAAAATACATGTTCTATACGCGATTGAAATACGCATTCTGCACAACAACATATGTGAAATGCAGGTTCTACATACGTAATAAAGAGATGCATAGTTTATGCAAGAATGAAAGCGTATTCTATCGAAACAAATTCAGTAGTAACTTTTCGATTTACCTCTCGGAAAAGTTATGATTTGCAAAAAGGATACACCTCGTTTAACAAGTGACGAATGATGATCACCGAAAGCACAGTTTCGAGCTTCCATGGAGAGAATTTGAACTCAACAGTGACCTTTCCTTGCACCTTTTGGGAAACAGGGACAAAAGCAGCATCAAGGTTCAATGTAGGAGCACTGGGCACTGGATGGCCGCCAGAGGATGGTGCTGGCCACCTGTCGGCCAGCATTGAAGATTGTTGGCCACTTGTGGTGACCGGTCGGCCATAGATGGCAGATCAGGCCCTTTTTGGTCTTTTTACCACGGGTCTTTATATACACTCATCCATACTTCATTTCCTTACTCCTCCAAAGCCGAAAATCCTCCCCCTCTCTCCCTAGACATTTCTTCTCTCTAGATCCGCACTTTTTATGCGTTGTCCAATGCCCCACGTACATTTTCTTCGCTAAACCCTTTTAGTTTACCCCGTTTTGAACCGATTGAAATTTGATTTCGGTGTTTTTTCTTGGAGTTTCACCACTTAAGGCTTGTTTCCTTCGAGTTCTTCTTGGGTTTGGTGCCTTTTTTTAGGCTTTAACTTTTTCTTCCCTTTTCTCTCTCCTAGGGTTAACTTTTGGCATTTTTCACCTATTTTCCTCATTTTTGACCATTTTCTCATCTTCTTTCTAGATGGTGGACGACATACCTCACAACGAAGCTTCCCTGCAGATCCCACCCCAGTTGTCTCTAGAGATGGAGGCGGAGCCTGAGCCAGTGCTACTACCACCCAGGATTCAACCCTTTGATTGGGCGACATATCATCCTTGGACGTATGTGCTACCACCCGGGAGTATCCTGCATTTTAGAGGGTTTACGCGAGGTGCACCAGAGGACCTCTTGCTACGAGAGCCGGATTCCTGTATGTCTTAGGCGCCACCGAGGTATACACTATATTCTCCTATTTTCTTCACAGTACATTGCATTTCTTGCTTTAACTATGTTCCTTGCTTCAATTGTAATATTTACACTGCATTTCTTCCCTCTTACTGCCTTTCTTGCCCTAATCACACTCTTGCACTGTATTTCTTACACTGCCTTTGCATCTGCTTGTTCTCATGTTGCTGTATATCACTGTTCTGATCACAGGAGGACTCTCGCTCTGTTAGAGGCTATGGAGCCACGTCCGCGAGGGACAGGTACATGGAGCTTCCTGTCGGTGTCCGTTACATCATTGACGAGGTCGGCTTCAGTTTATTCTGCATGGGGCTATCACGCCTTATTGCAAGTCGGCCTTTACTTGGAGCATTGGTAGAGAGGTGGTGGGATACCATCAACTCTTTCCACTTCTCTATTGCTGGGGCGATGACGATGACTCCCTATGACTTCTCCATGCTCACCGACATGGGAGTAGGGGGTCACTAGATTCCTTATGATATGGACATGGGCAAGTGGGAGGCCGCCTGGATCTATTTGTTAGGGGCACGCCTGCCTCTCTTCCGACCAGGGATGGTATGATACAGTTGGTTTGTGGAGCAATTTCGAGGGAGTGAGCCAGAGACCTCAGAGGAGACCGAGCATTATGCCTGAGGCTTTTTGATGTTCCTCTTCGGCACCACCTTGTTCGTGAACAGGTGAACATTGTAGCATTGTATCTTCTGAGCGCCTTGGTGGATTTATCGCAGGTCCGGCTCTATGATTGAGGTGGTGCTGGTTTAGCCACATTGTACGGCTATATGAGCTCGACATCCTGCAGGAGCGGAGACAGGATAAGAGGCTACTGGTGAGCTTGGGAGGTACGCTTTACATTTCTACTTTGCATTTTCTGCCTTCCTTTTCAATACTTTCTACTTTGCATTTTTTGTACACTGTGCACACATTCTGCTTTCTGCATTCTGCATTCTCTGTACACTGCACACACATTTTGCTTTCTACATTCTGCATTCTCTGTGTTTATATGCTGTATACTCACTGTTGCTTTTTCTTTACAGCTTTGGGTATATGCATATTTCCCGACCCTCACCTAGGAGCTAGAGGTGGAGATACCCCCCATTGTGCTGTACTCTCATCGGTACGACGACAGATGCCTGAGGAGGACCCGGGAGACCTTTACATTCTTCCGTCGGTACTTCGACATGGTGATCGTGGCAAAGGTAACTAAAAAATTCATAGTTATTTTCATTTTACTTAGGCTCTGATTCATACTTTGGATTCATACTTCAATATTTGATGGCCATTAACAATCTGTGCATTCTCTATTTCCAGATCACTTGGCAGCCCTGGCTGACGATGTCGGCTGGAGTTAGGGACCAGTATGCTGGAGCTTGGGAAGCCTCCTATTTTCGGCTTGTGTTCGAGGGCCCAGTTTGTCGAGCCTGGTTTCTAGGCGAGTGGTTCTTGTGCCAGACCATGGGTTTGCCTAAGCCGATAGTTCCCATGCCACCTTCGTCATCTATGAGAGCTACAGAGAGACTCACCTTTTAGGAGATGATTCAGTTCACGGAGGGCTTGAAGGCCGACTACTTTCACGAGGAGGGGGATTATTCGACATTCATCTGGACACACCTCATGCCTTATTTGACTGGTATTCATGGAGGTGGGGGGCGAGGGCTCTAACTGCGAGAAAGAGAGAGCTAGAGTGCCCAGGGCGACTAGGGCTACCAGGGCGCATGGTAGAGGGGCTGCCCAGGAGGGGCAGAGGACCGGTTGGCCGGAGCTGTCTACTGCACTCACATGTTGGCAGTATACTGGGGAGGCATACCAAATCCCAATTGAGCTTGCTGCAGCGGGGCATAGATATGTTAGAGCTCAAGATGCACTCTCGGTATCTACCACATTTTTTTAGTTTTCCTATCGCTTTCTGATATTTGTTCCTTCTGGACATTGATCATTCCCAATGCATTTGTAGGCACCCCCAGGATACATCAAGGATCTGCTCTAGCTACTAGCCTCATTTGAGGGCATGATATTGAGGAGAGAGGCACTGCTCGGCTTCTACCACATTCAGGTTATTTCTTCAGTTTTTTTTACATTCTAGTCATCAAATTTCCACTAACACACTGAAATTGACTTTTCAGTTGAAAACTTCCCCACACTGCACTGATACACTGTATCTGAAATACTGCACTTCCACACTGTATTCATACACTGTACCTGACTTCTGTATATACTCATTCTGCATACCATACTTGCATCTGATATACATACTGTGGCTGACATATGACAACTATTTTTTAAGGTCCCATCCATGCCGACAGCATTGGTGGCAGTTGCAGCACCTGCACCAGCACTAGCGATGCCTCCACCAGCAGTAGGAAGGAGAGAGAGACAAGCTCCGGTATGCAGCCGAGGCAGAGGCACCCGAGAAAAGAGTGGTCCTTCAGAGACCATTTTGAGCGATGATGACCCCCAGACAAGTGGCTCTGAGGAGGCAGTGAGTCCGCAATTTGAGTTCTATGAGAGTGGAGGTGATGACATTGGCTTGGGTTCCAAGAGTGGGGGTGTTGATGCTGAGCCAGGTTCAGAGACAGAGAGTGGAGATGGCACCAGCTCAGACTCTAGTTCAGATTCAGACAGCGGCGCTGACCGAGACAGTGCCCCAGAGTCTCTTCCTCCAAAGAAAAGGATGAAGTGGGCATCACGAGCTTGAGGCGACTGGTGTTGATTTTCTTGTAGTTTTTGCTTAGCTTCTTTTTGTTAGTAGCGTTAGCATATTGTACAGCTTCGGACAGGTTTTATTTTCTTTAAAAACTTGTACTACACTTTTGTAAAAAACAACCATGGTTGGAATGAAAACCAGTTTTCATTTGAAAAGTGTTGTATTTTGCATCATGAGCACATCATCACATGAAAATGAGATTGAATTTGATAGTGAAATTTGAACATGGTATTGGCACAACTCTCTTAATTGGGTAATGAACCAACCAACACTAACAAAGTAATATAACTTGATAATCAAAACAGCAATAATTCGATAAACAAAACAAAACAACTTGATAAACAACAAAACTACTCGATAAACAAAACAACCCAAATACAACTCAACAAACTTGCTAGAACTTAAAGGACTCAAAACAAGACCTTAAAATGCATAAAGAACAGAACAAAACACATGCCTTTAGCATTCTCAGCACACAGGTGGACAACATGATAGACAAGAAGGCTGTCGGCCATGAATAGAGGCTGTCGGCCTCCAGTAATGGCGGTCGGCTACCAAGGTGGCCTGTTGGCCATCACTAATGGCTGGTCAGCCATCAGTGTGAGGAACCTTCAGATTGTTGCCACTTGGCTTCCACTCACTGCCTTATCTTCTACAAAAGCTTCACCTTCATCATTTCTTCTCCAGAACTCATTTTGGCTGTTGTTTTTTGCCATAAATAGAGCCATTTCTTGCCCAAAACCTCTTGGATTGGATTGCTACTTTAGATGGCTCGGAAAAGGTGAATTTCTGGGGTTTTGGCATAAATGCACTATTCTCACTGAGTCATACTCCACTGTGTTTTTTGTTTCTACATGTCGCGGCTCGATTTTGGAACCCGATTACACATGTCTTTAGCTTCGGGGGACAAGAGATATGCCCGACAATCGAAGAGTTTCAAGTGTTAATGGAGTTCCGGCGGAATGAGAAAATCTTGTCTCAGCGTCGTTTTGGTTACATTCAAGCTTTGGGAAGGATGTGTGGGCTTACTCCACATGATGCCCGTTCCTTGGTTCACAACGGAGAGCTGGACATTCCCAGTTTGATTCATCAATTTTCTGACGCCGGTGACCGAGGCGACCTTCTTTGGCGGGGTTTTCGACAACACACCGTTTGTTTATGCATGCTAGCACATTTCCTCCTTGCCTTTGTTTCGGCGGGTCTAGCATTTGATTAATCGAAGTAGCCCAAGGTTTGAAAGAGGGCAAGAGTTGCATTGGTTTGGTGGTTGCCGAGACTTTTATGGGCTTAGACGCCTTTCATCGGCAAGAGAGCACCAAATTTGCGGGGAGTCTACTACTTCTTCAGGTAATGTTTCCCACCCTTTCTGATATGTGTTTCTCACATCTCTCGGCACTCATGCTCTGTTTTTTTTTTCAAAGCCCTTTTTCTCACTTTTCTTCTCAACGTACACCTCTCTATTCTTTAATATCTCTTTTCTTTCATCCCTCCTCAGATATGGCTTATGGACAAGCTGAAGGTAGTGGACTCTTGCCTCGCATACTCAACCCGAGCATACTTTTTCTGCCAACAGCTAGTGGATTTTTCGAATGAAGATTGGTGGTGCCACTGGATGTGGAACAGGTCTGTTGCTAACATTGCTTGGCGTTGTCCCTGGCTTAATTTGACCGAAATGAGCTACAGCATGGCTCAAAAACTTAGTGTTGAGCTGATTGGCTTGACGCACTGTGTATTTTACTTTCTGTTCCGGTTTAGGTGCCAATTTGGACATGATCAGACCTGCCTAGAGGAGGGGGTAGAATACACGGTTTCATTCCCCACCCAAGGCTCATATTTGGTTAGGTACCTCACTACTTGGAGAACGAGAGAGCTTCTGGCTCCTACCCCTAGTTTTAGCTGCACACTTTCTGATGAGTGCCTGACTTGGCTTGAATATGAGGCACAATTCAGGCCCACTTTAGCATCAGAAGCTTCCACAAGCACAAGCGGAGGACGCAGGAACACCTGACTCAGCTATGCCCCAAGTTTATTGCTTTGATCTTACTTAGAATCTTTCCTTGAGATGTACAACCTTGAATCCAAAGATAACAAATTGCCCCTTGTCTAAATAACACTGCTCAGCAATGTAATCAGCTCTTTTCTCAAAGTAGGGATCGCAATCGAACTTCCAGGTAAAGATTAGACAAAGATGACATGATCAAACACATGGACAGAACAGTTGAGTTGCAGGTGTTTATGGTTGAACTTCAAGATGAATTTGCCTACATATCCCAAAGATGAGAATCAGGCCTTATGTAGTTCGGTTTGGGTTCACTCGAGTATTAACGCTCTCCTTTTATGCTCTAACTTTTTCCAAGGCCGCTCTTTAGGGTTTTCAACCTTGTGAGCTCAGTTTTTTTTTTCTCTAATTTTTTGTGCTCTAACTTTTGCCTAGGTCGCCCTTCCGGGTTTTCGGCCTAGCGAGCCTCTGAGGGATAGTATTTCTTTAACTTGTCCATGTTGATTGGTTGGGAAAATTTTAGGCCACCTAGGTTCATAAGAATAACAGCTCCACCCGACCAGATAGTTTTGATGATGTAAGGACCAGTCCAATTGGGTCTGAAGATGATAAATTGAACGGCCATCTACCGTATTGCCCTCTTATCTTTGGCATTTGCCCCTGGTGGATAATCCTTATTTTCTAAGAAGTTTAAGATATTGTAAAACCAAGGGTTTTGATCTTGCACTTCATCTATTGTGGCAATAGTCTCATAGGCCGGTGTATATCTCTGCTCAATAATGATCGGACGCATCCAGACTCCAAACGGGACTTAGTAGATGCGTGAAGGTTAGCTTCTCAAACCTAAGAATCAGAACATCCAGGGTTTGGTGATAGATCTTCATCTTTTCTTCTTTAACCTTCAAGTCTTCTTTTGCTTGAGACACAACTAGGTTCGAGTCCTCGATGACGTCCAACCTTTTTGCCCCTAGTTCTAGGGCGGCTTCCAAAGCAGCGATACACACCTCGTATTCTGCTTCATTATTGGATACTTTGAACCAGAGTTTGAAGGATAGAGGTATGTGGAAATTGTCGGGTGTTATCAGCAATACACCTATCCCATACCCATATTGATAAGACTCTCCGTCAAAGTACATTGTCTAGATCTCTTCCTCGACTTGCAGAATAGCTTCATCTGGGAATAGGTATTCAACTGCTTCATCCCCTTCCACTGGGTGATCTGCCAGGAACTCTGCTACAGCTCTCCCCTTGACAGACTTGCGAGTAACATACTTCAGTTCAAATTTAGAGAGAAGGAGAAACCAACAAGCTAGCCTACCCATAAGCGCTGGTTTCTTGAAGAGATATTTGATGGGATCTAATCTCGAAACCAGAATTACGGAGTGAGCTAACAAGTAGTGCCTTAACTTCTTGGTAGCCCATACCAAGGCTAAGCAAGCATTCTCCAGCGGAATGTAACGGGTCTCATAATCCAGCTTTTTCTTGCTCAAGTAATAGATGGCTTTCTCCACCCTATCCTCAGATTCTTAAGCAAGCATGCATTCCATCGTTGTTTCTGTTACTGACAGATATAGAATCAAGGGCTTCCCCAGCTTTGGCAGTGACAACACGGGTGGATTCTGAAGGTACTGCTTGATCTGCTCGAAAGCGAATTCCAGGGTTTGGTGATAGATCTTCATCTTTTCTTCTTTAACCTTCAAGTCTTCTTTTGCTTGAGACACAACTAGGTTCGAGTCCTCGATGACGTCCAACCTTTTTGCCCCTAGTTCTAGGGCGGCTTCCAAAGCAGCGATACACACCTCGTATTCTGCTTCATTATTGGATACTTTGAACCAGAGTTTGAAGGATAGAGGTATGTGGAAATTGTCGGGTGTTATCAGCAATACACCTATCCCATACCCATATTGATAAGACTCTCCGTCAAAGTACATTGTCTAGATCTCTTCCTCGACTTGCAGAATAGCTTCATCTGGGAATAGGTATTCAACTGCTTCATCCCCTTCCACTGGGTGATCTGCCAGGAACTCTGCTACAGCTCTCCCCTTGACAGACTTGCGAGTAACATACTTCAGTTCAAATTTAGAGAGAAGGAGAAACCAACAAGCTAGCCTACCCATAAGCGCTGGTTTCTTGAAGAGATATTTGATGGGATCTAATCTCGAAACCAGAATTACGGAGTGAGCTAACAAGTAGTGCCTCAACTTCTTGGTAGCCCACACCAAGGCTAAGCAAGCTTTCTCCAGCGGAATGTAACGGGTCTCATAATCCAGCTTTTTCTTGCTCAAGTAATAGATGGCTTTCTCCACCCTATCCTAGGATTCTTAAGCAAGCATGCATTCCATCATTGTGTCCGTTACTGACAGATATAGAATCAAGGACTTCCCCAGCTTTGGCAGTGACAACATGGGTGGATTCTGAAGGTACTGCTTGATCTGCTCGAAAGCGAATTGACATCGGTCATCCCATTAGAATTTCTTTCCTTTCTTCGGGAGACCGAATAGTGGTTCACAAGTCAAGGTTAATTTAGAAATAAACCGTCTTATGAATAACACTTTACCCAGAAAACCTCGCACCTCCTTTTTAGTCCTTGGTGGTGGCATTTCTAGGGTGGCCTTGATTTTGGAAGGATTTACCTCGATGCTCCTCTGTGTGATCAAGAAACCCATCATTTTCCTTGCTGTTACACCGAAAGTACACTTCTGTGGATTCAACCTTAGTCTGTATTTTCTGATCTGTTGGAAAGAATTTCTTTAAGGCGGTGTAGTGGCTCTCTCTTTCCTTAGACTTGACAATCATGTCGTCCACATACACCTTGACCTCCTTATGGATCATATCATGTAAAATTGTGGTTGCAGCCTGTTGATAGGTAGCCCTAGCATTCTTCAACCCAAACGGTATCACCTGAAAGCAGTAGGTTCCCCACGACATTGTGAAAGCAGTTTTCTCTTTGTTCTCGGGTGCCATCAGAATCTGGTTATACTCGGAAAATCCATCCATGAAGGAGAGCAATGTATGGCCTGCGGTGAAGCCCACCAATTCATCAGTGTGCGGTAGAGAAAAATCGTCCTTTGGACTGGCTCTGTTCAGATCTCTAAAATCCACACTCACTTGAATTCTGTCGTCTTTCTTTGGCACTGGAACAATGTTGGCCAACCAAGTTGGATACTTAGATACTAGTAAGAACCCTACGTCTATCTGCTTGGTGACCTCTTCTTTAATCTTTAAAGCCCAATCCGGGCGTATTCTCCGCAACTTCTATTTGATAGGTCAGGCCTCGGGGTCAAGAGGGATCTGATGCTGTACAATCTTAGGATCGATTCAAGGCATGTCTTCTTAGGACAATGCAAAAACATTTTTGAAATCTTTTAATAAAGCGACTAAGCGCTCGTGCTCCTTCGAAGACAACGTGGACTCGATCTGTACCAGACGTGGATCCTTCTCAGTATCCACATTAACAACAATGATTTCATCAGCAAGGGGTTTTGCAAACCTCTCCTCCTCCCAACTAATCAAAAATTTCAAAACTAGAGGAATTCCTTCCTCTTCCTTTTCATGAAAATTTTGAAAATCATGATCAATGCAATAAACAAGAGGCACAGAGAAATGCTCGAAATCTGCAGTGGCATTCTCATTCAAAAGGTCTAGCTCATCCAATTCCTCGATTACAACTGACTCAAAAGAAAAAGAAAAGGATGACTTGGACAAAACCTCGGCATCCAAGTTATCAATCCTAGGAATACCAGACCTAGACTTAGAAGAACCAAAATTTGATTTCGACTCCACAGACTCCGTAGAATGAAATTCTTGTTCACTACCCGACTCAAAACTGCTAGACAGGTAGCCCTCCTTCACTTGCCAAATGAGGGATGGTGCGTCAAATGCATCCAAGATGCTGCTAGAAGGGTTCACACCTAGTTGGTCCCAGATCATGGAAACGGTCAGGTTATCCCCCAAGCTCTCTGAGTTGATCGATGGATCCAAAAGGAGACACTCCAGTGCTATTCCTATCTCATGCTTATCACTGCCAAAATCACTTTCTGTGCTCTTTGCAACTTTAGTAGTAATTGGCTCAACCCTTTTTTCCATATCACTGTCTTCCAGCTACAAGTCAAAGAAAATCTTAAAGCCAGGAACCCGCTGCTTCTTAGAGTTGAACCATGGTTCGGGGAAACCACAGAATGGGAAGTCTTCACCCTTCCAAACAAAATAACCATTCACGGTTCCCCGAATTGGTCAGTACACAAGCTCGTAGCACTTCCTGGTCTGTTTAGCTCTGGCTCTTCCGGCCATTTGTTTCCCTTTCATCACCCAATCCTCTTTGGTGGGCGTATAACCAAGACCAAAGGCATGCAAGTTGTGTAGCACATCGGCTAATACAGCAACGCCCTTCCGGCCACTTCTTCCTAATTATATTCTGAGCATGCGTTGGAGCTTGTTCATGAAGTACACAGATTGAGCGCTGACATACAAACCCTCATCAACAGCCAAGATATTCTGAACTACTCAGGCCTCAGCCAAGGTAAACCAAAAAAGGAAAACATCCTCTTCGCTATGCATGATCTCCAACACAGGTGTAGTGACCTTTGGCGGAGGATGTACATATGAATTCCCAAAGACTATGGCTATCCCTTTCCCATGGAGGTATTTTAGCATTTGGTGAAGGGTAGAAGAGACAGCTTTCACTTGGTGTATCCAAGGTCGCCCAAGTAGTAGATTGAAAGTGGCTGAAACATCCAAGACATGGAACTCGATGTCCTGTTGAGCTGGGTGAACCTGTACTCTGATCTACATTGTCCCCATCACCTATCTGCGTGTATTGTCATGCGCCTGGATCACCTGGGCTGTAGGCACAAAATCGGCCGGTTTTAGACCAATAGCATAAGTCATACGACAAGGACAGACGTTGATTGCTGACTCGATGTCAACTAATACCATTGGTATCCACTTTTCTCGGCACTCTACGAATATGTATAGAGGTTTGTTGTGTGCAAAGCCTTCTGGCGGTAATTCTTTGTCTGAAAAGGTCAAAGTTGGTATAGTGCCACCCAGGAAGACTAATCCCACCAGTTGGGGTGGTGTTGATGGACAACTTAGCTTTATCCATTGCTGTCTGTACAACCTATCTGTGCACCCGCGAAGCCATAAGCAGACCCCGGATAGATATATCAGCTTGAATCTTCTTCAATTTTTTAAGCATAACCTCTTCCTCTAACTATTTTTCCTTCTGTTTCTCAACTTCTTTATCCTTCCCAGACGCCTCAGGTTGGTCCAGATGCAGTGGTTTGAAATATCGGCCACTTTTTGTCATATGGTCGACATCTTCTACATACCAAGTATTGTTAGGAAGGTCTTCACCCCAATCCTCATTAGTGTAGGCAAGATGCAGATCATCATCTTTCCACCATATACCTCCGGCAACCGGCAAGCAATTGTCCGGTTCCGGTCTAAGTGTTCTCTCAGCAGAAACATTCCCTAAAGGGTGTTGAGCTATTCCAACTTCTTGTTTGTATTGATCCCTTTCTTTTTTAAACCACTTTAATGAGGCCTCTTGCTCTGTATCAACGGTGCTCACAGTGCCCAGTTCTTGAGCTAAATTCCTGACACCGATGCTCTCCAGCAATTTCCCCTTGTCTTTGGCCATTCTGGCCACTGTAGTGATTCACTCTTTCTGTTTTTCTAGCTTCAATTCAGTTCCCTTATCTATATCGGGCTCATCATTTAGCCACCTAGAATTGTCTGTCGACTTGTTCAGATCAAACCAATCAATATGCACATTCCCTTGATCTTGCTCATCAAAGAACTGCAAATTGTCTATGTCTTCCTCTAGGTCAGGTAGATCATCTAATCCCTAGCTTGGCCCATCCTCTCGAACTAAACTGACCTCCATCCCAATCGGCAACACCACTCCCGACTTAACTTGGTCCACTGGGACAATAAAACAGCACGAGTTGAACACCTCTTCAAATAAGTCCTTAGAGCCCTCGGGCAATGGGCTGATATTCTCCACCAAGGCTTACCTCCCTTTATCTTCCACTGTCACCACCACTGGTTTGGGCTGCAATGTGGACGTGCTCATCATGCCCAAGTCCGTGCTCTCAGGGATGAACAATGCTGGCTTAGGCAGGTGGAAATGAGTGATGTATATACTGGGGTCATAAGGGACGACCAGTGTGTGGATAAGGTTTATATGTCGGGGTGGAGGGACTTGGTTATGTGGTGGGAGAGGATTTGTAGTGACATTGGGTTTTTCGGGAGGTGCTATCACCTTATTGTCAATGAGATCTTGAATCTCATGACGTGGCCTATAACATTGATCAGTGTCATGACCGTGCTATTGGTGAAAAGCACAGTATTTGGCCGGGTTGTGTCTTGGGGGGAGAGGATCAGGTAGAGGGCAAGGCTCTAGTGGTTTAAGTTGCCCCTTTTTGATCAGGACCCCTAAGCCTTTGCATAAAGGCATGTGGAGCGGGGTAAAGACCCTTTGAGATCGGGCCTGGCTAGTTGAGGTTTGTGGAGTTGTGTTGGATGTGTTGGCAAAAGGGTTGGCAGTTTTGGATGTGGTTCATGACCATACTCACATCCAAAGGCCATGCAGAGGCGCTACCCCCCATAGTTGCGTTAGAGCTGCATGTAAAGGGCCTCTTGGGCTGTTCCTTCTCATGGACTATCAGCCCCTGCTTCATTGCATCCTCAATTTGAATCCCTATCTCATGGAGCTCAGCAAATGTAAACAAAGGCAAGACTATCATCTTTTGTAATAATCTCCCTTTCAAGTTACGGACCACCATTCTAATTTGGTCCTTTTCAGGTGGCTGGATAGTCATCATAGAGGCCTTGGCCCTCTACCGGGTCACAAAGTCTGAGAAACCCTCCTTCGGCTCTTGGTGGGTCACTTCAAGATCACGAGTAGTGACCTCGATCTGGGTACTGTAGGAGTACTGCACGATGAAGGCCTTGGCCATTACATCCCAATTTCTTTTCACAGAGTTTTCAAGCTTGGCATACCAAATGACAGCTATACCCGATAGGGTCCGACTGAAAAACAAAACTTCTGAAATCCAGTGAGACCCATTGGTCGTAGGATATCAGAGAATAACCGTAAATAGACCATTGGATCCCCGGAGCCGTCAAACTAGTCTATGTGCGACATCTTGAATCTGTTCGGCAAAGTCACTGTGGAGTCTGTGTACCCATCATCAATGTCAGGGATTGAATTCACGTCCTGTGCCCTTTTGAAGAGCTTTTAGCTTGTTGACCTTTAGTGTCGTGGGGTTAACCTCAAATTCAAATGGCACCTCCATTTGTGAAACTGGTGCATTGGAGTTCTGAGGTGGGATCGGATCTGCTGGAATACCCATATTCTCTTGGACATTGATTGTGACCCCGGGTGTCGGAATTCCCGCTGGGGATGCATGGGATGCAGAGGCTACTGTCGGTTGTGGTTGCTGTTGCTGAAGCTTATCTATCATTTCTACTTGGCAAGCTGTTACCTCAGCTTAGCGGCAGCATCTAGTTGCATAGTCTCAATAGTTTGCTGGAGCTATCGAAACATATCTTCCATGCTGACTGGGGGATGTTAAGTTATCATAACTGGCGAATACTCTCTTTCTGGAGTAGAAGTAGAAGACTGGGCTTGACTGGGCGCAGTCGAAGTAAAAGGTGATTGTTTGATTGGTGAATTCTGCTTGATCCTCCTCCATCTGGTAACCGGTGGGAGTGAAACAAACACTGGCTGTCCCCTGACAAGGTCCCTGGATCTGTAAATCCTTCCCACTCGGGTCCAGAGTGCTTGGGGGTAACAGAATCGTCTGAAGTAATGGTGAATAACTACCTTGCAAAAAAGAAATAAAGCAAAAAGAAAACAAAAATCAGAAACCGCACAGCACCTCGACTCAGACACAGACAACACGCAGTTGCAATCATAAGCCAGAGAACTGCACTCAACACTGATTTCTGCCCCAAAACTGATGCCCAAACTTGCAACTGATACATACATTCCTGTAGAGTTTCATTCTAAAAGCACATAACAGTCAAGTGAGAGCCAAAACACCCCTATGATGGGGTAGGGTCACCCTGTCCTAGTTTCGTCAGGAACTAGGGTTCACTATGCATAACAAGTGGTTTCGCACAATACTTCATTCGGGTAAGCATCCTGTCCTAGTTTGGAATAGTCTCTATGGTTTTTCGGTATGTAACTAGGTCGATTGGTCAAAAAGGGTACCTCAGCAAGACTACCTAATATACCTCTCACACCTAACACCAAGAAGTGAAAGGAGGATCAAACGGTACAATAATAGTCCAGATCCAAGGGTTGTGTTCCCATCGTGGTAAAATCGGCAACCGGTCAGCCTTTTGGAAAGCTTTTCCAAGCGAGCCTTCGGAAAATTGTTCAGGAATAACAGATGGCAAACACTATGACTTAGGCGCACCGATGCAAATGCAAATGCAAAGAAATACATTAGTGTAGATAAAATGACATATCATGAGTTTGAGTCAAGTTCTCCAAAATCCCTAGCAGAGTCAATAGAAATTGTGGCTAACCTTTTTCGCGCCCCCTTCAGAAGGTTTGATAGAAAGCCCTACAGTTTGGACTCCCGTGGTTTTGAATCTAATCTCACAAGTGCAATGTGAAATTGATAAATACCAAAGAGTCCAAATCTGACAAATCATTTGGAAAATTGATTTTGAATCAAATTGCCAAAAATAGACTGCTTTGCCAGATACAGAGTCGCCACCTAAATATTTTTTTTTGGAAAAATTTAGGAAACCCATGACTTGTGCCAAAGGCCACATGTCCGTCATCACCAAAGTTGCCTTGGCTCGACAACTTAGGTATGAGAGTGGAAGGTCATGAATTGAGCACTTCCATTCGCTCGATCAAAGATCGACCTCTACTAATCATGATATGATTTTTTATAAACATTATGTGCTCTTGTTCCAGTTATTAAGCTAGCAGTACTATGTGATGCGCACAAGAAAGTATAGACTGGTTTGCTCAATTTGAAACAATTCAACTCATGTTTGTTTGCGAAAATGGTTTGAATTTTGACACCTCAAGTGGGCTTAAAGTTTGCGGATTTGCCACTAAACATAGTTGGCTTAAAACATGATTTGCCACTCAAAGTGGGCTTAAAATGCACGTTTGTTGAATCATTCCAATTCAAACAACAAGCCTTCATCCACAGGCATTCAAGCTGTTTAGCATTTAAGCACATAGCCTCATGGCAAGCATGCTAATCATGGCTACAATCATACTTATGCAAGTATGCTAAAACATAAAAACACACCTAGTACTCCAAGCTAAGAAAATATGAGGTAGAAAAATATGCATGATTCCTAACTATACAAGATGCCTAATGTAACACATGCAATAATGCAATTAATAGGCTTGACTACTAATATGGCATATGAAGCAATTTAAACAGCATGTGATTAAACATGATTTCAAAGAATTATTTGAAATTGCAATGCAGTTTGAATGATGCGCTGAGCCTCAGTGCATGCAATACAAATGAATGGATGCAAGCATGAAGTATGCTAATTGAAATATGTCCCTAATCTAACCATCAAAGCAGTTAAGTAAAAGGGAGAAAGACTTGGGGCTGGAAAACATACATACATGCACGCACACTTATTACAACATTACGCCCTCGCGAAGGAGGGTCCGAATGAATAAGCTAACCAACTAGCCAAACTAAGCTAATTAATACAAAACTTGAAACTAATTAACTAGCAATATTAGCTAATAACTAATTATTACAAACCGAAATCGAACAACTAGTTAAACTAACTAATTATTTACAACACTTAATTAGCTACAACTAATTAATTACAACACGTATTTAAGCTAGATACTGAAAAGTTAAATGAGCTTGGAATGCAAGGGAGGCTCATGCACGTGCTCGATTTCCACCCGAAAAAAACTGTTTTGCTGCTATAAGCTTCTGTTTGCACATTTGAACACTGACAATGCTGCTCACTTCCAGAATACCTCTGCTCCACCTTACCAACACACTGTGAAAATTTCACTGATGGCCAACAAGGGGCCGGTCGGCTACCACTGGCGGCTGGTCGGTTATTAGTGGTGGTTGTCGGCCACTGATAACCTGGACTTCGTTGCTGCATCAGAGAGCAAACGGAGCAAAACAATGTATTTCTCAAGAATTGTTTGCATACTTTGCCTCTCCTTTTCATGGGAAATCAAATGAGGGACAAAATTTGGTTTATAAACCATCAATCAAGCAAATTCATTGCATGTTGGCTTGTGAAACCAATTGTGCAAGTTTAGTAAATGCAAAATGAGACCAAAATGACCATCACCCTTTTATGCATGATCAAGGGCAATGAAGACTTAGGAAAATGGAACATTTCATCCCTTTTGAGTATGAAATGTCCCATTTTCCATGTGGTCAAGATTAACGTCCGATTTGAACACATGCAATGCAACACAAAGGAATGCTTATCTTGCCTCTTTTACTTGCTAATTTTGTTTACACATTTTAATTACCAAACCATTCATTAATCAATTTGTCCATTGGTGAGTGTCTTCTAAGATGAAAGAAGTGCCAACCAAGAGATAGCAGAGAAGCTTCATGCCATTGGTAATGAACCCTTAAAGGAGGATTAAACTATTAAGCAAGAGTCTCAATCTTAAGCTTAAACAGCCCTAAGGTTGAAACAATCCTCAAAGCAAATGAAAAGGTGAAGAAATGAGGGAGATTGCAGAGATTATAAGTGCTGAAATTAGGTGAGAAAAAGCACTAAAACATGCAATCAACTCAAACCAACGGTGGTTAAAGTCTTAAAACACCAAGCTAATGAAAGGATTTACACTATAACTATGCAATACAAGACTCAAAAGATACCAAACAGCCAAATCAGTGGCGAAACAGCTCAAAACAGAGTTCAAAACATGCTGAACTTGAGCCACAAAAAGCTATAACATTAAGCTAATACATGGGGCTAACTAGGCATATAAACAAGACACAAGGAGGGGAGGCTAACCCCTCCAATTTTGGACTTCAAAATGAGCTTTTTACCTCTGAAAAATCTTTGAAATTCAGTGGTTAAAAGGCCCAAAAAAGGTGGTTTGAAAGTGGTGAAAAAAGGTACAAAAGCTTTACAAACTAAGAAGTAAGAAGGGTGAACCACTCTTTAATTGAAAATGGCCTCAAGCCACCACCTTTAGGCCACAAAAACAGAGTTTTTGACAGCTCAAAACCAGCCCCAAAATAGTTGAAAAAGGTGGCAAAACAAGTGTGCAAAACAAGTGTAAAAGGAGAGTGTTATACCTTTTTAAGCAAGCAACAATTTTAGGCAATAAACCAAGCCCAAACCTCCTTCTAGAGCTCAAAACAAGTCCCAAGCTACCTCAGCCCAAAGACTAGCAACTCTTGTTGAGGATTAGAAGACAAAAGTGGAGTGTATCCAAGCAATTATGCACAAAATTGCTAGAGAGAGAGAGAGAAATGTAGAGAGCGAGAGACAAAATTTTGTTCCAAAATTGCTAACCCTCCAAAATGGGGGAGAAACCCACCTATATATAGAAAAACAAGCCTTAAGCTTAGAAACATCCCACTATACACGTGTAGGTATAGGGAGATGTAGCTCAATGTGCCAATAACTGGCAAAACTGTCAACAAATATCTGGAAAAAGACACTGGTGGCCATCGGCCACCACTGGTAGTTGACCGGCCACCACTGATGGCTGACCAGCCACACCCATGGCTGACATCCTATGGTGGTGGCCGACAGGTCACCACAAGTTCCAAGCTTGAAACAATAGGGTTCTGGTCCAAAACAAAGCACAAAATGGACAAGCTTAAAAGGCTCAAAGACATGGCGTTCCATTGAGGACTTTGGGCACTCAAAGTGAACAAATGTAATCGTAATCATCAAGGGCACAAGCGATGATGTCTAAGTCTTGAGGTCGGTCAAAATGGGGTGTCTACCGTTGGGCCCCCTTGAACTTTGATTTGTACCATGCCAGTAACCTTTATGCTGGTATTATCGTACGCCCGAATCACCTGGGTTGTAGCCCCAAAATCTGCTAGTTTCAGGCCAATGGCATAAGCTGTGTGCGATAGACAGACATTGATAGCCGACCCAGTATCGACCAACACCACTGGCACTCATTTTTCTCTACACTCAATTGATATGTACAGAGGTTTGTTGTGTGTTAAGCCGTTCGGCGGTAGTTCCTTATTTGAGAAGGTTAAAGTTGGCGCTGCACCCCCCTGGGAAGACCAATCCCACAAGCTGTTCAGGAGTCGTGTCAATGGACAATTTGGCCCTGTCCATCGTTGATAGTACAGCCTGTCAATGCACTCGAGAAGCCATAAGCTGACCCCAGATTGAAATATCGACTTGAATTTTCTTTAGCTATTTCAACACTGCCTCTTCTTCCAACTGTTTTTCCTTTTGCTTCTCAACCTCTCTATCTTTCCTAGAGGCTTCAGCTTGGTCCAAGTGCGGCGGCTTGAAATACCGCCCACTTTTCGTCATGCGGTCAATCTCTTCAGTGTACCAGGTATTGTCTGGCAGGTCTTCACCACAATCTTCATCGGTGTGAGCCAAAAGTAGATCGTCATCCTCTCATCATGCACTTTCGATAGCCGACAAACAGTTGTTCGGCTCTGTTCTGATCATTCCCTCGTCGCAAATATCCCCCACAAGAAGTTAAGCTGTTCCAACTTTTCGGTTGTTTTCACCCCTTTCTTGTTTAAACTGCTTCAGTGCAGCTTCTTGCTCTATATCCACAATACCGATAATGCCTAGTTCCTGAGCTGATTGTTCCACATTGGTATCCTCCGGTAGTTTCCCCTTGTCCCCGGCCATTTTGGCCATTAAAGTAATTCTTGCTCCCTATTCCTCCTACTGTGTTTCAGTTTTTTCCTCTTTGTCAGGCTTGTCACTAAGCCATCCAGAGTTGTCTGTCGACTCATTCAGATCAAACTAGTCAATCTGCACATCTCCCTGATCTTGCTGGTCAAAGAACTACAAATTGTCTAAGTCTTCCTCTAGCTTCGCTAGGTCATCTAGTCCCTAACTTGGGCCATCCTCTCTAACCATATTGACCTTTGCTGCTGTCGGCAATACCACTTCTAGTTTGGCTTGATCAGTCGGCACAATGTAATAGCATGGGTCATACACCCCCTCAAATAAGTTCGCAGGGCTCTCAGGCAATGGACTGACATTCTCCTCTAAGGCCAACATCCCTCCTTCTACCATTGTCACTACCATGGGTTTAGGTTGAAGTGTGGACGTGTCCATCTTGTACAAGTCCATGCTTTCAGGGATGAACAACGTTGGTTTGGGTAGGTGAGAAGGGGTAATATATACGCTGGGGTTATAGGGGATGGCCAGTGTATGTATTAGATTTAGGTTCCGAGGTGGGGGAACTTAATTGTGGGCTAGGAGAGGATTGGGGGTTACATTTGGCTTTTGGGGTGGTGCTATCACCTTGTTGTCAATGAGATCTTGAATCTCATGACGCAGCCTAAAGCATGTCGGTGTCATGACAGTGCTGCTGGTGAAAAGCATAGTATTTGGCTGGGTTGTGTTTAGGTGGAAGAGGATCAGGTAGTGGGCGGGGCTCTAACGGCTTGAGGTGTCCCTTTTTGATCAATACCCTCATGGCATGGGATAAAGCCATGTATAGAGTGGGGGTAAAGGTCCTCTGGGATCAAGCTTGGTTGTTTGAGGTTTATGGAGTTGTGCTGGTGAAAGGTTGGCGGTCTTGGTAGTGGTGGTGACAACACTAACATCAAATGGTCGCGCAGTTGTGCTTCCACTGTTGGTTGCATTGGAACTGCACATAAAAGACCTCTTGGCCTACTCCTTCTCATCAGTAATCAGCCCTTGTTTCATGGCATCTTCAATCTGAACTCTCATCTCATAGAGCTAGGTGAATGTGAACAGAGGTAGGACGATCATTTTTTGGAGCAACTTCTCGTATAGGTTGCAGACTACCATTCTTATCTGATCTTTCTCGAAAGGCCGTGTGGTCATCATTGAAGCTTTAGCCCTCTACCTTGTCACGAATTCTGAGAAGCCCTCCTACGACTCTTAGTGCGTTGTCTCGAGATCACGTGTTGGGACCTCAATTTGTGTGTTTGTACGAGTACTGTGCAATGAAGGCCTTAGCTATTTCTTCCTAACTCTGTTCACCGAATCCTCCAGCTTTACATACCATATCGCCGCTATTCTCAACATGGTCCGGCCAAAGAGTGAGAGTTTTTGCAACTTGGTTGGGCCCATCAACCGCAAGATGTCTGAAAACAGCCGAAAATAAACCAAGGGGTCTCCGAAACCATCGAATCGATCGATGTGCGACATTTTGAACTGATCTGGCAATGTCACTGCATAGTCGATATACCCGTCTTCTATGTCAGGAATAGAGTTCACACTTTATGCTCTCTTGATGAGCTTCTCCAACTTGTTGACTTTAAGCACGGTCAGGTCAACCTCAAACTCAAATGGAGCCTCAGTTTGATACACAGGTACTTTAGAGGCTTTTGGTGGGATCAGCTCTGCCGGATTGCCTTCATTCTCAGCATAGGCAGTGGCTCCGAGTGCTGGGATACCCGTAGTAGGTGCATGAGACACGAAAGCCGCTGTCGGCTGTGGTTGTTATTATTGCAGCCTGTTTATTACCTCAGCTTGCCATGATGTGACCTCGGCTTGACGAGCAGCGTCTTGTTGCATGGTTTCAACTGTTAGCTGAAGGTGATGGATTAGGTCCTCCATGCTGACTGGGGGATATTGTGCCATCGAAATTGGCAAATGATCTCGTACTGGACTAGATGTAGAAGACTGAGCCAGACTAGATACAAGTGAAGTGAGGGGTGACTGCTATAGAAATTGAACCGGTGAACTCTACCTTATTCTCCTCTGTCTAGTAACCAGCGGGAGTGAAGTAAACACGGGTTATCCCCTAACAAAATCTCTGGCTTTGCAAAGCCTTCTAACACGAGTCCAGAGCACTTGGGGGATATTCGAACTGTCCGAAGCTATGGTGTTATACTACCTAGCAAAAAGAAATAAAGCACAAAGAAAGCAGTAATCAGAAACTGCACAACACCTCAGCTTAGATGTTAACAACACGCTGATGTAATCAAAGTTGTAGGACTACACTCAACACTGAATTCTGTCCCCAAAACGGATACCAACACTTACAATTGATATGCACATTCCTATACAGTTTCACTGTAAAGCACATACCAGTTAAGTGAAAGCCAAAACACCCCTATGAGGGGGTAAGGTTACCCTGTCCTAGTTTCATCAGCAACTAGGGTTCACTATTCAAACAAAGTGGTTTCACGCAATCCTACATTCGGGTAAGCATCTTGTCCTAGTTTGGAACAATCTCTATGGCTTTTCGATATGCAACTAGGCTGAATGGTCAAAAAGGGTACCTTGGCAAGACTACCTAATATACCTCTTGCACCTAACATCGAGAAGTGAAAGAAGGATTAAACGGTACAGTGGTAGTCCAGATCCAAGGATTGTGTTCCCATCATGGCAGAGCCCGTGACCGATCAGCCTAGACCGTCTAGGAATAGCAAATGGTAAACACAATGACTTAAACACACCAATGCAAATGCTATGCAAAAACATATAAGTGTAGATAAAATTTCATATCATGAATTTCAAGTCAAGTTCTCCAATTTCCCCAACAGAGTCACCAGAACTGTAGCTCGACTTTTATGCCCCCCCTTTCAGAAGTCGAAATAAGCCCTACAGTTCGAACTCCCACAGTTCTGAATCTGATCCCACAACTGCCATGTGAAATAGATAATCACCAAAGAGTCCAAATCTGACATATCTTTTGGAAACTTGATTTTGAATAAAAAATGCCAAAAATAGACAGCTTTGCCAGATACAGAGTCGCCACGTAAATATTTTTTGTTTTGGAAAAATTTAGGAAACCCATGACTCGTGGCAAAGGCCACATGTCTGTCATCACCAAGATTGTCTCGGATCAAGAACTTAGGTATAAGAGGGGAATGTCATGAATGAATTGAGCACCCACACTCGCCCGATCAAAGATCAGCCTCTACTAATCATGATATGAACCTTACGTATATTATATGCTCTTGTTCTGGTTTATTAGGCTAGCATTACTATGTGATGCGCGCACACACAAGTATAGACTAACTTTGCAAGAATTAGAACATTCGAGTCACGTTTGTTTTGAAAATTGTTTCGAAATATGTACCACTTGAAAAGTGATCGCATATGAGCATTACTCAAATTGTTCCAATTCAAGCAACTAGCCTTCATCCACAGGCATTCAAGCAGTTTATCACTTAAGCAATTAGCCTCATGGAAAACATGCTGGATATGGCAACATCGACACTCATGCAAATATGCTAAAGCGAGTAAAGGCTCACCTAATACTCCAAGCCAAAAGAGAAATAAGTTAGAAAAATACATGATCCTTATAGCTTATAGCTTATAGCTTATAGCTTTTTGGAAGTCAGAAATCAGCTTATTCTTTGAGTGGGGCAGGAGATGCTTTAAGAATAAGTCAGAAATCAGCTTATGTTCATAGTTATAAGCTATAAGCTGTTTAGGCATAAACTATAAGCACTTTCCCGCAGCTCTACCAAACAGGGCTATTATTATATTATTTTGCTCGCACGAAGGAGAGTCTGAATGAATAAACTAAACTAAGCTAAAGCTAAAGCTAATTATTACAAACCAAAATGAATAACTATGCAAGAATACTTAACTAATTATTACAACAAATGAACCAATTAACTAGTTAACTAACTAATTAAAGAATTATAATACAATTGCAATTAATAATTAAACCAAACAATTAACTACTCTGTCTTGGGAAATGAAAGATGTGCATGCGTATGCTCGAATTCCATCCGAAAAGACCACTATTTTGCTCCCGAATTCCTCTGTTTGCACAGTTGAACATTTCCAGAACAACTTTGCACCATCTTACCAACTCTTTGCTGAGATTTGCATCAATGTCTAGCTAAACACTGGTAAAGATTTCCAGCCACTTGCCAGCCATAAAAGTGGCCTGTCGGCGACTGATGGACAGGTTCATCTTGCTGCAATAAAGGACAAACAGAGCATATACAGGGTATTCCAAGAGTTTGTTTGCACAACCTACCCCTCATTTTCATGGGAAAATCAAAGGAGTAGCAAGCTTTGGTTCATGAACCATCAATGGATGCAATTTCATTGCATGATGGCTTGTGAAACTAAGTGTGCAAGTTCAATAAATGCAGAATAAGACACAAGCCTCCTCCCTTTCATGAATGATAAAGGGAAGAAATTGACCTTGGAGACTTGAATCATTTCATCACTAGCAAGTATGAAATGGTCAAAGTTCCATGTGTTCAATTAACATCCGATTGAACACAACCAAACATTATCTTACTCACTTTTAGTCCCAAGTTTAGTTACTCATTTTAGTTTACCAACCAGCCTTTAACCAATTAAGTCCATTGGTGCGTTAAGTCCTCTAAAAGAGAAGGAAGTGTCAAACAAGGGGTAGTTTAAGGCAAGAGACAGGTGTCATGCGGTTGATAATGAACCCCCAAAGAGGATTAAACCATTAAGCATGGACCTAAATCTTAAGCTTAAACAATCCCAAGGTTGAAACAACCCTCAAAGCAAACAAAGAGTGACGAAATAAGGGAGGTTGCAGAGATTATGCTTGCTGAAATTAAGTGAGAAAAGCACTAAACAATGCAATCAACTCAAACAAGTGGTGTCTAAACGCCTAAAACACCAAGCTTGTGAGGACACTTACACTTGAAGCATGCAAAACAAGACTCAAATGACTTAGCCAACCCAAAACAGAGTAAAAACAATCTAAATCAGAGATTAAAACATGCTGGAATTAAGCTACAAATGGCTAGAAAAATAAGCTAACACATAGAGCTATCTAGGCTAGCAAACAAGACACAAGGAGGGGAGGCTAACCCCTTCAAATTTGGACTTCAAAACAAGATTTTGACCACTGAAATAGCTCTGAAAATTAGTGTTTAAATGCTTGGAAAGAGATAGTAAAAGGGTGGGAAACACAAAGGCAAAGGCCTCCAAAACAAGGTACAAAGAAGGGCTATCAACTCCTCAACCTTTAATGGCCTTGAACCCAAGCTTCAGCCCAAAAAACACAAAGTTTGGATAGTCCAAAAAAATGGAAAAACAATAGGAATAGAAACAAATAAAACCAAGCTACAAGCAACGTCTTATACCTTTGAAGTGAAGAGCAACTCCAAGCAACAAAACCAAGCAAACAACACCCTCTAGAGCCCAAACCAAGCTTAATAATACCTCAGCTCAAAGATGGTGAGATTTGGTTAAGGGTGTATAGGCAAAGGTTAAGGAATTATAGTCAAAAGTGTATATAGAAAACATGAAATTTTCTCAAGGAGATCCAGCCCTACATGTGGGAATAGATGCATGCATCTGTGCAAACAGTTGGCACAGATGGCATAAAATATTTACAAAACACACTAGTGGCCGACCGGCCATCAGTGGTGGCCGGCAAGCCACATCAGTGGTCGGTAGCCCAAAAATGGTGGCTGGCAGCCTTTAGCGATGGTCGGCAGGCTACTGGAGGTTGGAGGCTGGAAAGACTAAGGCATGGTCCAAAAATGAGACAAAAAGGGTGTAGGGTTTGAAATGCTCAAAGTTGTGGTGTTTTGTTGGGGACTTCGAGCACTAGACGAACATTTAGACTAATCATCGGGTGTGCATGCGAGGACGTCCAAGTCGTAAGGGCCGTAAAAAATGGGGTGTCTACAGTTGCCCTTCTTTGACAGAACTTGGAGTCATGAAATCACGTGAGTGAATGTCAAAGCCCGAAGATGACCCATTTTTGAAAAGGCCATAAGACTTGAACAAACAATCAAGACAGAAAAGAAATGGCTATGCCCGCAGGCTGCCTACGTATCCTTTTATAAGGAATCAAACAAGCGCAGATCTGGGGCAAGATGCAAATGATATGCACGAGGCGACATTGAAAAACTCATGATCATGCGAGATGGTGCAAGAAGCAATAACAAATGCAATGAGCAAGATAACAAGATTGACTTGATGATGTAAGGATCAGTCTAATTGATCGGTTGTGAAAATTCCAGGCCATCCAGGTCTACAAGAATAACTGCCCCTCCTAACTAGATTGACTTGATGATGTAAGAACCAGTCCAATTGGGTCTGAACTTGTCCCTAGGGTCATGGATGGGAGCCCGGTTGTCTTTCAGCACCATGTCCCATTCTTTAAGATTTCTGGACTTAACTTTCTTGTTAAAAGCCTTGGCGATTTTGCGTTGATAGCCCTGGACATGATATAATGCCCTTAGTCTTCTCTCATTGAACAACATTAACTCCTCGAACCTACTCTGTTGCCATTCTGCCTCTGCTATCCAACACTCAGCCATTATTCGTACTGACGATACTTCAATTTCGATCGGCAAAACAGCCTCTATCCCATAGATGCAAGAATAGGGGGTCGCCTCTGTAGATGTTCAGATTGAGGTTCTGTAGCCCCATAGTGCAAATGACTGTTTATCCGGCTAGTCCCTATAGGTTTTCGCCATCTTCTGCAGAATTCTCTTGATATTTTTATTGGCGGCTGCAACGGCTACATTGGGCTGTGGCCTGTAGGTTGATGACTTATGGAAAGCCATGTTATATTTCTCAAGCAAGTCTATCACTTCTTTCTTGAAGTGCAACCCATTATCAGAGATAATCTCATTCAGAACCCCATACTTACAGATGATGTTGTTCTTGATGAACTTAGCTACATGCGATGCTTTTAGTACATAGTAGGACTAGGCCTCCACCCCTTTGGTAAAGTAGTCGATTGCTACCAAGATGAATTCATGTCCATTTGACCCCTTTGGCGTAACTGCGCCCCCAAATAGAGAA
This sequence comes from Camellia sinensis, assembly GCF_004153795.1. Classification (NCBI taxonomy): domain Eukaryota; kingdom Viridiplantae; phylum Streptophyta; class Magnoliopsida; order Ericales; family Theaceae; genus Camellia; species Camellia sinensis. The sequence continues at coordinate 987,709 of NW_021024573.1, read as the reverse complement.
TGGCCATGGTGAAGTCATGTTGTAGAGCTTCGACGGCGCAACATTCATGCGATTGGTATGAATCTAGCACTTGTGGCATCGCCGCACAAAACCAATACAATCCTCTTCCATGGTTGACCAGTAGTAGCCTTACCTAAGGATTTTTCAGGTGAGCATCACACCATTCACGTGGGCCTCGCACTCTCCTCCGTGAATGGCCTACATAAGGCGCTTTGATTCATCTTCCTCGACATACAGTTTATACATTCCCAGATAACCTCTTTTATGCAGCTTACCCCCGCAGATGATAAATTGGATGGCCAGACGCCGTATTCCCCTTTTGTCCTTAGCAGTTGCTCCTAGTGGATACGCCTACTTTTCTAGGAAATTCCAAATATCGTAGTATCAGGGGTTCTTGTCTGAAGCCTCATCTATCGCGGAAATGGTTTCATTGGTTGGCGTGTACTTCTATTCAATAATGATCAGGCACATCCTGACTCCCAATGAAATGTCTACCATAGAAGATTGAGTTGCTAGTGCATCAGTGAATCGGTTGTTCTCTCTTAGCAGATAGGTAAACATTAGCTTTTCAAATCTCAGAATTAGCATATCCAAGACTTGATAGTAAACCTTCATTTTCTCATCTTTTACCAGCCAATCTCTATTAGCTTGAGACACAACCAAGTTTAAATCCCCGATGACATCCAACCCTTTTGCTCATAGTTTTAGGGCGACTTCTAAACCAGCAATACACGCCTCATACTCTGCTTCGTTGTTGGATACTTTGAACCAGAGTTTGAAGGCTAAGGGTATATGGGAGTCATTAGGTGCTATTAGCAACACACCGATCCCATAATCGTATTGATTGGCTAGTCCGTCAAAGTATGTCGTCCACGTTTTCTCTTCTATTTGCAGAATATTTTCATTAGGGAAAAAGTACTCCACTGTTTCACCCCCCTCTACTGGGTGATCTTCCAGGAATTCTAGTATAGCTCTCCCTTTAACTGACTTGCGTGTAACATATTTAAGATCAAATTTGGATAGAGGAAACAACCAACGGGCTAGCCTACCCGTAAGCACTGGTTTCTAAAAGAGATATTTGATGGGATCTAATCTCAAAACCAGGATTATAGAGTGAGCTAACAAGTAGTGCCTCAATTTCCAGGTAGCCCATACCAAGGCTAGACAAGCTTTCTCTCGGGGAGTGTAATGGGTCTTGTAATCCAACATTTTCTTACTCAAGTAACAAACAGCTTTCTCTACCTTGGTCTCTGACACCTGGGCCAACATACACCCCATGGTTGAATTCGTGACTGATAGGTACAAATCAACAATTTTTTCGGTTCTGGCGGTGATAACACATGCGTATTTTGCAGGTACTGCTTAACCTGTTCAAAAGCGAACTGACAGTGATCATCCCATTGGAATTTCATTCCTTTTTTCAGGAGACCAAATAGTGGTTCACAAGTCAAGGTTAATTTTGCAATAAATCATCTTATGAATTGCACTTTACCCAGAAAGCCTTGCACCTCCTTTTCAATCCTTGGTGGTGGCATTTCTAAGATGGCCTTGATTTTGGAAGGGTCAACTTTGATACCTCTTTGTGTAATCAAGAACCCCGGCATTTTCCCTGCTGTAACACCAAACATACATTTCTGAGGATTCAGCCGCAACCGAAACTCTCTGATCCTTTGGAAGAACTTTTGCAAGGTAGTGTAGTGGCCCTCTCTTTCTTTGGACTTGACAATCATGTCATCCACGTACACCTCAACCTCTTCCCCCATTCTTGCATTGTATTTTTACCTG
>NW_021024573.1:972932-985292 GCF_004153795.1 Camellia sinensis | reverse complement strand
GAGGACACCATTCTCGGTGGAACTGGACAAATTTGAAACACCAAAGAGATTCAGTATGCCGAGGTTCCAAATTTACGATGGTAAGTCAGATCCCAACTTTCATGTTGGACTATACCTGAATTCAATGGCATTATACAGTGGGAACGAGCTGTTGCTCTGCAAAGTATTCCCCTCATCCTTCGGGGAGATTGCATCCGATTGGTTCCATAAACTACCGAAGGGAAGCGTAAAGACGTGGGAAGGCCTGGCCGAGATGTTTGTGGCCAGGTTTGTGACGAACAAACTACAGCCCTTGAGGGTCGACGCTCTGATGGCTTTAAGAATCACCAAGGATGAAGGCCTGAGAGCCTACGCAAAGAGGTACTACAAGGTATTCAATCGAATACCCAAATGCAACCAAGAGGTGGCAGTCGTGTCTTTCAAGAACGGCCTGAAAGATGACTGCCCACTACGAAAGTCTTTGGCAAAAACATTGCCAAAAAGTATGGAAGAACTCATGGCGCGAATCGAGAAGTACGCCAGAGCCGAGGAGGACACGTCGGGAAATAGAGAGACGATGCAGGAGAAAGGAAACGGCTCGCCGAAGCGAGGCCGAGGTAACAATGGACCAAACAAACAAGAAACGGAACTAAAGGCTAAACAGGCAGTAACAACTGTGTTCCGAATCCCTATCCACAAAGTTCTGGATCAAATACGAAACCAACCCTATTTTAGGGCACCGGCAAGAGCACCAGGGGAATTTATGGGAAGAAACGTTGGTAGGCACTGTGCTTACTACAATGAAGAAGGGCACCCAACTCAGGGCTGTAGAGCCCTAAAAGCACTAGAAGACTTAGTAAGGCAAGGCCTTCTGAGGGACCTTGTCGATGAGGCCAGGACAAGGGAAGAACAGGCAAGATTGCCTCAAGCACCAACAGCTCCGCCTCCCCCAGCACAACAACCACAGGCAGGAGGACCACGGGTGGTTAATGTAATCCACTCAAAGGTGAACGAAAGCGATATACGAGGGGAGACTCAGAAAGTAAAACACCTACAGCACGTGAACCAGGTCGGACAAAAAAGACCTCGGCCAGAAGAATGCCAGGGACCAACGATAGCCTTTACTGAAGCCGACCTAGAGATGGTCCAGCATCCACATAACGATGCCTTGGTAGTATCCCTCCAGGTTGGGGAGTGCCAAGTGAAACGCATCCTGATTGATCAAGGAAGCTCCTGCGACATCATGTATGTTAGATGTTACAAGGAACTGGGCCTTCATCCTGATGACTTGGAATAATCCAGCGGCCCGATGGTCGGCTTCAATGGAATGCCAATGTGGCCACTGGGCGCAGCAAGCGTGGAAGTACAAGCTGGCACTAAGAAAATCAAGACAGAATTCATGGTGATTGACATGCCCTCGCCATACAACATCATCTTGGGAAGGCCATGGTTGCATGCAATGGGGGCAATTCCCTCAACGTTGCATCAACTACTACGGTTCCCAACAGAGCACGGGATTGAAGAAATCAGAGGAGATCAACTGCAGGCAAAGAATTGCTCCATGGCAGCAATGAAGTCTACCTGCAGCGTACGAGAGCCAAAGAAAGCAGAAATTAAAGACGAGGACGTGGAAGTCCTAGAAGACGTCGGCAAAGAACCAGCCGAGAAGAGCGAAGAGACGCTAAAGAAAATCCTCGTCCAGGATGGGGATGAAGAACGCTTCTTTCTTCTCGGCTCAGGCTTAGCCGAAGAAGAGGAAAAAGAGTTGGAAACTTTTCTAAGAGCCAACATTGAGGTGTTCGCCTGGACACCTTACGAAATGCATGGCATTGACCCCAAGGTCACTTGCCACAGACTGAATGTCGACAGGTCGGCAAAACCTGTGATACAACGAGCCAGAAGACCGACGTTGATGCACGTCGAAGCAGTAAAAGAAGAAGTAGACAGACTTCTGGAGGCCAGGGCCATCCGAGAAGTTCACTACCCAACATGGCTATCCAACACAGTAGTGGTAAAGAAGAAGAACGGTAAATGGAGGGTCTATGTAGACTTCACCAGCCTCAACAAAGCCTGCCCCAAAGACAGCTTTCCTCTGCCCAAGATTGACCAGCTAGTAGATGCTACTTCAGGGCATGGAAGAATGAGTTTTCTAGATGCATACAGGGGGTACCACCAGATAGCCATGTACCCTCTAAACGAAGAGAAGACAGCGTTTATCACCCCTAAAGGGCTATACTGTTACAAGGTAATGCCTTTTGGGTTAAAAAATGCAGGAGCAACTTACCAAAGGTTGGTAACCAAGATGTTCAAACACCTGATTGGCAAAATGGTAGAAGTCTACATCGATGACATGGTCGTGAAGACCAAAGAATCTAAGGGTCATCTTTCCGACCTAAAAGAGGTCTTTGATATACTCAAAACATACCGACTCTGACTCAACGCATCGAAGTGCGCATTTGGAGTTGGATCAAGTAAGTTTTTGGGGTACTTGGTAACAAGAAAGGGGATTGAGGCCAGCCCAGACCAAATCAAGGCCATCCTAGAGCTAAAGAGCCCGACGTCGGCAAAACAGGTTCAGATACTTACTGGCAGGGCCGCAGCCCTAAACAGATTCATTAGCAGAAGCTCAGATAAATGTAGACCTTTCTTCAACCTGGTAAAAAAAGCCACAGACTTCCTGTGGACAGAAGAATGCGAACCCGCTTTGACCGACCTGAAGAAGTACTTGACCACAACTCCAGTTCTTTCCAATCCAGAACCAGGGGTAGAACTGTTTTTGTACTTAGCAGTTTCAGAACACGCAGTAAATGCAGTACTAATCCGAGAGGAAAAAGGAGAGCAAAAAGCTGTTTATTATGTAAGCAAAACCTTGGCCGGAGCAGAAACAAGGTACCTGCCACTAGAGAAACTAATGCTGGCCTTAGTAACGGCTTCAAAGAAACTGAACCATTACTTTCAAGCGCACAAGATTATAGTGCTAACTGAGCACCCATTGAAGTCATTGTTACAACAAGGAGACTTGACTGGAAGAATAGCAAGATGGGCAGTGGCCTTGGGCCAATATGACTTGGAGTTCAAGCCGAGAACAGCAATTAAGGGCCAAGTTTTGGCCGATTTCGTGGCCGAATTCACGTCGGAACCTATCGAACATCGAGCTCCGTCGAGCCAAGATGAACGATGTCTAAGCAAATAAGGAGAAACCCAGCCTAAGGCAAGAGAACAAAGAAAGGAAAAACTCAGACCCTGCAGCATTTACATCGGCGACTCCTTTCGCATGTTTGTTGATGGGAGCTCAAATCGACAAGGAGCGGGGGTAGGAGTAGTGTTAATATCTCCAGACGGGAAGATATTGGAACAGTCTAGATGGAGAAATAATAAAACAGTCCATCCGTTTGGGGTTCAAGGCCTCAAACAATGAAGCAGAGTATGAAGCATTAATTGCAGGGCTAAAACTAGCAGCAGCAGCAGAAACAGATGAGGTAATAATTTTTTGTGATTCACAACTTATTGTTAACCAGTCAACAGGTGAATTTGCAGCCAAGGACGAAAGGATGTTGGCATATGCAAAAGAGGTCAATAGATTAGCAACCCTATTTCAGAACTGCCGACTGCTCAAGGTTAGCCGAGATGACAACACCCACGCCGACGCGTTGGCGTACCTGGCAAGTTCAATTCAAACTGGAAAAACAAGAACAATTATGATCGACTACATGTCGGGCCCGAGCATAGGACCCGAGAACACAAAGCAGCAAGCAATGTGTGTGGACATGGGGCCAAGCTGGATGGATGCAATTATCGCATTCCTGAAAGAAGGAAAGTTGCCAGAAGATCGTAAGGAAGCACACAAAGTCAAATTGAAATCTGCAAGATTCTGTCTGACAGAAGATGGATATCTTTACAGAAGATCCTTCACTGGACCCCTTTTAAGGTGCGTACACCCTTTGCAGGTTGAAGATTTCCTCTATGAAATCCATGAAGGAATTTGTGGAAGCCACGCTGGAGGCAGATCATTAGCCCACAGGGCCATTACCCAGGGTACAAAAGGATGCTGAAGCCTACGTGAAGAAGTGTGAACAATGCCAAAGGTTTGCACCTTTGATACATCAGCCAGCTGCTGACCTGAACCCAGTATCCAGCCCTTGGCCGTTCGCCCAATGGGGCATGGATCTAGTTGGGCAACTTCCCCAGGCAACTGGGCAAAGAAAATACTTGCTGGTAGCAACAGACTACTTTAAAAAGTGGATAGAAGCAGAACCTTTTGCCAAAATCTGAGATGTGGACGTCAAGAACTTTATATGGAGAAACATCATCACCAGATTTGGGATTCCAAGAGCAATAGTTGCCGACAACGGAACACAGTTTGACAGCAAACTCATCAAGAACTTTTGTGCAAAATTCAAGATCAAGAATTATTTCTCAACACCAAGTTTTCCCCAAAGTAATGGCCAAGCAGAGGCATCCAAAATCTGGTGGATACCAGATTATGGATGGAATAAAGAAAAGGTTGCAGGCTGCAAAAGGAAAGTGGGTAGACGAGTTGCCCAACGTGCTTTGGGCATATCGGACTACACCGAGAAGATCAACAGGAGAATCCCCCTTCGCCATGGCTTATGGCACAGAAGCAGTCATCCCATTGGAGATCGACATACCAGGGATCAGAACCCAAGGAGTAGAGAATGGCACCAATGATGTACTCCTAGCCCGAGATCTGGATCTTTTGGAAGAACGAAGAGAGAAAGCTGCAATTCAGCTTGCAGTATACCAGCAACAGCTTGCCAGAGCTTACAACAAGAAGGTCAATCCAAGATATTTTCAAGTCGGCGACCTAGTCCTGAGAAAAGTCGTCGGGAACAAGAAGGATCCCAGAGAGGGCAAGCTTTGCCCAAACTGAGAAGGACCCTACAGAATTATTTCAGTATTAGGCAATGGAGCTTATCGGCTTGAGGACAATGAGGGCAAAGCACTGCCCAGACCTTGGAATACTTGTAATTTGAAATTTTTCTATCATTAGATGTACATCATATTTTGGCCGATATCATCAATAAAGTCATTTCAGAATTCTTTCAACACACATGATTAAGAAAGTTATGCATTGATATTTATTGAAGACATAATTAATATGAACCCAAATCAAACTCAGGTTCACATTGGGGGCAAAGAAAAACCAGAGATTATTCTTTAATTCACTTGTTGAAATTTGTAGCAATTTACAAGTCTAAAAGTCAACCCCGAGGGATGAAAATGGGAGAAAAGGTCAGAGTGTGGAAAAAGCACAAAGATCGAGGTATAACTCGGGGGAAACAAACCCCAAGTGGTGGAAACCAAGAAAGGGACACCGATAACGAATTTCGATCGGTACAAAGTGTGCGAAATGGGAAGGGTTTCGCGAATCGAACGATGGAAAAGGCTCGAAAACAAGAGAAAAACATGGATCGAAGAGAAGAAAATCACCTAAAGAGAAAGAGGGAGGATTTTCTGCGCGCATAACATAGTAATTCTAGGCTAATAATTGGTTTAAGAACACATAGCGTTTTCAAAATCGGATATCATGGTTAGTAGAGGCCGGTCTTCGGACTGGGCGAAAGGGGGTGCTCATAGCTGACCTTCCCCGATCGTACCCAAGCTCCCGAGCCGAGACAACTCCGGTGATGACGGACATGTGGCCTTCGGCACCGAGTCAGGGTTTCCTAAATTTCCCCATTTTAAAAATATTTAGGTGGCGACTCTGTATCTGGCAAAGCAGTCCATGTTTGGCACTACTTTTTCAAAAAAAATCTGTTTCTCAAAACAATTTGCCAGATTTGGACTCTTTGGTTCAGATTAAGAACCGCGACAACAAAATCGCGAGTCCGAACTGTAGTAGCATAAGGCCCCCCTCCGCGGGCACGTCTACACCGACATGTGATCATCTGTTGAAATTTGCAGCAATTTACAAGTTGAGGTAAAACCTAAGTATAATGTTTAAACACTTGTTGAAATTCATAGCAATTTACAAGTAGATCATTGTTATAACTTGAAGAAAAAATTACAGTATATATTAACACTTGTTGAAATTTGCAGTAATTTACAAGTAGGTTAGACCGAGATCGCTGTTTAAATACTTGTTGAAACTTGGGAAAAAGTTTGCAAAATTCACATTAAACAATAAATGTTTTAGACTTGTTGGAATTTATGAAGAGTTTACAGATCTGTATCTTGCCGAAGTGAAGTTGGACGTTATTTCACCCGAGGTGCGTAACCCCGAGAAGATTATACAAAGAAAGCAAAATGGAAAGGCATACAAAAAATGCTAAGTATAGAACTATGCAGAAGCAATCAACAGAAACTTACAAAGACTGAAATATCTATAGAAAAAACAGTTGCAGTTACATATTAAAGAAGGCACTACGGCCTACCAGAAGTAAATCGTTTTTACAGGAAAAGGCACTTCGGCCATACAAAGAAACTTATATTGTCCATAAAAGAAAACAAGTACAAAAGACAGGGAAGATTATGATTTTTCGGCTTCAGAAAGGATTTGGGTCTGGATCTCATCCGATTCTTGAAGAATTACCTCGGCAGATTCCTGAGGAAATACTTCGGCAACCTTTTCTGCAGCCAGCTCGGCATCGATCTCAACAAGTGTTTTAGAAAGACTCCTTTCAGCCAGAATGAGGTCGGAAGATAACATCCCAATATCAACTCCCTTGGGTACCTCCTCAATCTCCTCATCTTGGGTTAAGTCCAGGATGGGCTCAATTTGAGAAAGAGACTTGACCCCAGCATCACCCTTGGGTTTCTTCATCAAGGCCTCAGCATCATGATCATCTTCATCCTCAGGCTCAGACCTAGATTCTTCTTCAGCTTGACTTGGTGGAAGAGGAGGAAATGGGAGAGGAATAGCGTCGGCATTACGGAAAGGCGAGTCAGCAGGGAGATCAAGTCTTTTTAGCAGAGACATCCAACCAAGGGAAAATCCCCTGTTGCATGCTTGCCTGACTTGAAGCTTGTACTCCTCAGTGACGTCGGCCATGCCCTACGCATAAGCCTTTTCATCAGCTTCTTTGATTTCAGCCTTTTTCGTGGCCAAGGCCTCCTGAAGTTCCTTCTCGGCTTGGGTTGCCTTGTCATCGGCTTCATTTTTCTGCGCTTCGGCAACTTTCTTTATAGCTTCAGCAGGCTCGGCCTTTTCTTCAACCAAAGTTTGGGCTTTAGTGGCAGCCTCGGCCTGGTCTTCCAATTTCTTCATTTTTGCTTGAAGACCCTTGTTGATCTTCTGGAGTGCAGAATACTCCTTCTGCAAGTCAGTTAACTTCTCCCTGTTCTCAAAAGATTGCGTGGAGAAGGAGTGGGCATGCTGAACAGCCTGAAAGAACACAAAAGCGAGAAGTTATTACAGAAGTTTTACAAACAATAAGGAAAAGACAGGTTACCAAGTGAAGACACTTACTTGAACACAGCGTTGAAGCATGAAAGCGTAATTTTCATACTCACTCATTCCAGCATTCTTTTCCAGATCACCTGGAAGAAGAAGAGCTGTACTAAGGGCAACGCCGACGTTAATGTCATCGACGCTATCAGTAGCCATGACTGGCTTGTCCTCCAGGGTAATCTCGGGCGTCTAGGGGACATTTGGCACTTTGGATTTTGAAGTCGTTGCAGAGGAGGACCTCGGCCTCTTTGACTTTGAAGATTCTGATGGCTGGGTCTCTGCGTACCTCTTCCCAGCAGAAGGTTGGGATTTGCTGCTTTCAGCCAGCTTGGAGATGGGCAGGGCATCCTCAGCCTCAACCTCAGTTGCCTTGGCCTTAGGCTGAGCCTTTTTGATTCTTTTTGGCTTCGGTGGGGGCATGGATTGAGCTGGAACAGCATCAACATCGGCAAGTAAGTCGGCTAAAAGATCTACAGCAATAGGCTTCAGACGACCCATCTCAGCAGTCTTGACAAGTCGACGCCGACGTTTTCTTTCTGGTATTGGGACTAAGTATGAGGCCGAAGTAGATGGCAGATCGACTGGGTCAGAAGTGGATCCTTCGTCTGCTCGTGATATGGAAGCAATGGGAGGAGTTGTGGCAGAAGGTGAAGAAAGACTCTTTTTCTTCCTTTTTGGGACGTCGGGTAGTGTGGATTTGTATGTCGGAATAAAATTCAGTAACAGGGGAGCCTTGCGCTTGTGAATTGGAAGATCTAGAAACTTCTTTAAATCTTTTCCAGGGAAGAAGGATTGATGGAAGTTTTTGGGTGGCTGATGAAGATCTGCAAGACAAACAAACCAACATTAGAAACAGACAGAGTTTTGAAAACTTGGAAAAGAAACAACTAAGTATTGGCACTGGGCTCTTACCCTTACCCTCTTTAACTGATTGAGGAAGAGGGTAGAGGTGAATATCTTCGTCTGGGCCAAATTCCCAATTTCCCGAAGCAATGACAAAGTCATCCCCGGCTCCCTTGTTGGAATCCGGGAGGTCGGCTACAATTTTGAACTCGGTGGACCTCGGCTTGAGGTAGTAGACATAACCTCTTTCCTTCAGGTTAAGGGGGCACATGGTATAACAAAATTGGATATCGGCAAGGGTGATCCTAATGTTCTCTTGCCTAGCCAGGGCTATGATACCATTAATCACTCGATAAGAGTTGATGGTAAGTTGCATAGGGTTCAACCTATAGAAGTGGAGAACCTCGCGAAAAAGGGGATTGAGTGGAAGCCGGAGTCCACATTCAGTAAAGGCTACAATAGGAAAGGGCATCGTATGATCTGTGGGGATGATGGAATCACCATCCCCAGCTAGCCTAAGGTGAACATCGGCTGGGATGGAGAACTACTGCCTAAAGTATTTGAGTTTTGTTGGGGTATTTACCCGATATCTCCACATACCCATAACGTCAGCCTAAAGTCAGAGGGCTAGGTCTCAGCAAGGAGCTGTTCTTAAAAAAGTTATTGGAACCTCGGCAACAACCTAGGTAAGTAGTGATACGGTTTGTTTCAGTTTTCCCTAAATTAAAGGTTCTACAAACAAATCCCAAGCCTAAGAACTATGAAGAACAAGATCAAAGGCACAGATCTGGAAAGGAAAAACAGAAAACAAGAAACAAAGAATGACGTTTCAGAATCAAGAACAAAGGTATGATTCTCAAAAGCGAAAGAGGTACAGAAGTAAAAGATCAAGAACCATGGCAAGGAAGTGATAAAACAGTACAAGTGTTCAAGAGATAAGTGAAATCATGAATGAACACATCCAGATGAACAATCCAAGGTATGAACAAAACAAAAATGGCAGCAAGTAGCATAGAAGAAATTGAGAATAAAAGAAACGGAATCTTACCAGAACAAATGGAGCCGGAATAAAAGCCGCTGAGGTAGGGCAACGATTGCAGACACAGCAGAATGGCAAACGCTTCGCTGAAATGGAGGAATGAAGACGGGTGTAGAGCTTGGAGTTAGAACAATGGTGGATTTCAGAAAGTTTAGAGAGAGAAAAAAAACCAGAAATTCGAATGCATAAAGTAAGGAAAAGAAGATAAAAAGAAAAGTTTTATCAAAAAAACTTGAAACGGCGGCAAAAGTAGGGCATTTATTACGCCTGGAGCAACGCACACGTCAGACGGCACAGACGAGTGAAAGACAGCTTTTAGGCGCGTCACAGACACGGGCCAATGAAGACAAAGCACGTGAAAGGAACGGTTAGATGTGCATGACAGCTCATGCGCGTGATGGAGTTCATTTGAATTCTTGTTCTCCGAAGAGAACACATCGGCTTGAAAATAAATTATTTCGGCCAAATAGTTTTTGAGCCACTATGCAGAAAGAAATATCGAAGTAAGTTCCATCACCTCAGGATGCCGAGGTAATAGAACCTAGGGGGCAGTTGTGGGGATATATTTTCTAAGTACCAACACGTGGCAAGGTGACGCTGACGTGTCAGCCGAGGTGCCACGTGTCTTGGTCGTTGTACCGAGGTCATCTCAGCTAGGCCGAGGTTATCTCCGAAGATTTCGGAATCCGAGATAAGCGGATAGGGGACAGGAGTCCTAGGACAAAGAGGGGACTTAGCAGAGATAAGGATAAAGCTCTTAGGGAGTTTATCTTTATCTCTTGAGAAATCCTAAGTAAGCACGGAATTGAAGTCTATAGAAGTCATGCTTCTAGCAGGACTTGGATTGAGTTAACTATAAAAGAGAGGTACCCCCATGGGTCTAAGGTACGCAGTTTTATACTCAAGCTTGTGAGTTTAGCACTTGATTATGTTTGAAAGATATACTGACTTGATCGTCGGAGTGCCCCCGGGTGGAAGAGCCACCGCCGGAGCCCTTTCTTTCTGTTACAGGTTACTGGAGCTATCTATTCTGCCGGTGCTCTCCAGCTGATTACTAGGCGGGCAGTGTGGTAAGAAAATTACCCACACACCTCTTATAGATTCGGGAACACCATATAGTGCTGAGTTGGTGCTTTAAATACTTCATATCGATCTTATTTGATGAAAGCTTCAAAAATCAAATGACATCAAAAGGAAGTGGGTAGATGGACCACAAAAATCCTGTAAGCCAATCAGATCATAAAGTGTGTTTCCCTGTAAAATGTGTGTTGGAACAATCTTCTGTGTAAATAAAATAACTTAAAAAAATTCAAACAAAATAAAATAAAACTTACAGAATTTATTTTGTTGAACCGAATCAATAATTTAAAGACCAAGTCGAGTGTGTGACACTCTGTCCTTAAGACAGATTCGCCCCGCTATGGTGCTTACGGTTGAGTGGCGTTTATCTCCCAGGATACAATGATCTTCACAAATTTATAGAAGCACTTCAAATAAATTTGTTCGGCGAACCAAACCTGTGATCTATACTCTCTTTTATTTATTCTAAAACTAGAATGAAGAATAATGCAAAAGTAGAAAAATCTAGACAACAATGAGATCAAATTTAGACAGATTTTCGGATGTGAAAAATTAGATACAAACCTGCTAGAATAGATGGTATGTATAGGCAGCAAAAGTTCCGAACAGGTATCAACTTAAAGAAGTGAAAAGGTGCATTATTTCAATTCAAATAAAGTTGACTGTTTGATCTCAAATTCAAATATTTGAAGAAGTGTTCCGTTAGAGAATGTTTCAAATCTGTAGGTAATTTATTATTTAAACTATTTCAAATATATATATATATATATATTAAACTAATTAAATATATAAGACCTCATTTGAGAACAGACTATTTTATTAACTTTTAATTTTTTTATTAAAATATGAGGTAAAAAAAAATTAGAATGTTTGGAATAACTTTTTCATTTTTTATGAAAAGATGTGCAAAAAGTAGAAGAAAAGAGAATTTTTGATTTTTTAGTATAAGTTGTTGGCATTTTAATTTTTTTTTTAATGATTTTTTGACTTTTAAATTAAAACAGTAAGTAGCCAAACAAGACCTATGTATATGGGCTAGTGTTGTGGATAAGGCCAATCAAGCCCCCACAACCCAACCCAGAACAACCCAAAATTGAGTCCAGGATCAATATAACTTATTGGGCTATGTTTAATTGGAGAATTTGATGAGGGAAATGGAAAGGAAAATAAAAATAGAAAGAAAATGAGAAAAAATTAATATGATTTAAATTCTAAATTATATTTGGTTGAGTTGGAAAATTGAGAAGGGAAAAAAAAAAATTTTAAAAAAAAGAGTCTAAAGTTGTGTTTGGTTAGAGGATTTAATGAGAAAAATAAAAAGAAAAAAGAAATGCAATTTTACTTTTTGTTTGGTTATAATAAAAAATACAGAGAAAAAAAAATGCTTGGGAAATGCAATCCCACATAACATTCTATCTTTTGAGTTCACTTAAGCTATTTCCCTTCTTCATTTCCCAACTCAACCAAACATAACTTGCAATTCAAATCCTATCAATTCTTTCTCATTTGTTTATGTTTTTCTTTCATTTTCTCTCATCAAATTCTCCAACCAAATATATTCTAAGTGATCCCAAAAGATAAAAAGTGAGATTGCATTTCTCTTTCACTTTCTTTCCCTTATGTTTTCTATTATAACCAAACAAAAATTAAGATTATATTTCCTTTTTTTTTTCTTTCCATTTCTCTTATCAAATGTTTCAACCAAACACAACCTTAACAATCAACCGGTCCAATTACTATATTGGGCTAGTGAGCCTATAGACAACTACACAAGTTTCTTGAATTTATTTTCTAGTGTGGCCCAATAACCTACATATTTTTACATGTTTTATTTCATTTAGACTCCACAATTAGATAAAGCCAATATTATATATAAAGTTCAGTAATTAGAATTTTAATATAATTACTCTTTTAAGATAAGAAGGAAACCTTGATGGATTAGGAATTCTTCTAATAGAGTTTATCTGGCCATCTTCTCTCCTCTATATAAGGATGGGTGACTCCCCTT
>NW_021024573.1:943825-970878 GCF_004153795.1 Camellia sinensis | reverse complement strand
GGCCCGTGGGCGGCCCGAAACCAGCCCGTTGCCCGGGGCGGGCCTGGGCCGGCCCGTTCACAATATGAATATTCATATTAACATATTAACATTAACATTAACATTGACAAGAGTGTAAAATTGACCCATGACCCGTGGCAGCCCGAAGCCCCGGGGCGGGCCCAGTCCGGCTCGTTGACAATGTGAATATTCACATTGACATGTTAACTTTCACATTAATAGGAGTGTAAAATTCCACAAAAATATATTCTGAATTGTTAATGACACCAGTATCGTACTACTAGTTGTCAAAGAAAATAGACAGTATATTACTACTATCTGTCAAATAGCATATAATCACTATTTGTTTTTCCAACCAAAATATTATTAATTTGCAAAGGCCATCAGACATGTAACCTTTTCTTACATACATCCCATTCTTAGTAAGTACAAATTTATCACTTTCAAATACTAGCCTAAACCCATTCTTACTCAACAAAGATCCGGAAACTAAATTCTTGCGAATGTCCGGTACATACAACACATTGTTGAGAGTGAGCTTCATTCCAGATGTCATCTTGAGTATAATCTTTCCTTGTCCTTCAACTTTGGAAGTTGAGGAGTTGCCCATAAAAAGTTGTTCACCATTGTCCACTGAAGAATAAGATGTGAACATCTTTTTGTCGGCACAAATATGGCGAGTAGCACCAGTGACCACCCACCATTCTTTAGGATTTCCGACAAGATTTGCCTCGGAAACAACTGCAGAAAGATTGATATCATCTATACCATTGGAAATATTGTCCACTTCAGTCATGCGGGTTTGAGCAAGCTTCTTGCTTGTTCTTCTTTTGCTTTTGCCTTTGCTACGACAATCTTTGGCCCGATGTCCCTCTTTGTCACAGATGTAACATTTGCTATTAAGCTTGTACTTTTTATTATCCCCCCTTTAGAGCCTTGTGATGAACTTTCTCCAGAACACTTTCGTTTCTTGGTTTTTGAAGCATGTTCCACCACATTTGCCTTAGACTCCATAGGAAGCTTACCAGCCCGCTTTTCAGAATTGCGGTTGTCCTCCTCAATCCTCAAACGCACAATTAACTCGTCCATAGAAATTTCTTTGCGCTAGTGTTTGAGGTAGTTCTTGAATTCCTTCCAGCCTTTTAGTAATTTTTCAATTAAGGCTGCAACTTGAAAGGATTCTCTGAGAGACATACCTTCTGCGTGAATGTCATGCATGATGAGTTGGAAATCTTGAGCTTGGCTGATCACAGTTTTTGAATCAACCATTACAAAATCCAAAAATCTGCCAAAGTTCCTTTGCTGTTTTGATTGGACTATAGACATTGTATAATGTGTTGTCAAGTCCGTTCAAGACGTAATTCCGGCAAAGGAAATCGGCATGTTTCCAAGTATCAACCGTAGCAACCACTTGCCGGTCGGTTTCATCCTCTTTCAGGATAGGAGCATCTTCACGGAGGAAACGAGCCAGGTTCAGAGTTGTAAGATAGAACAACATTTTCTGTTGCCATCTTTTAAAGTCAGTTCCTAAGAACTTCTCTGGCTTTTCACCGTGATTTACCGGTACTGTTACAACAGGAGAGGGGGTTGGCATCATTGCAGCCACCACAGTAGTACTTGTTTGGACATTTGTTTTAGTAGCCATCAATTCTAATATATAAAACAAAATTATAATTAGAATTTATACTACACAAAAAATTAAACCAAATTCACAGAATTAAATTCTGTAAACATAAAAGAAACAAGAATGTAACTTTTATTTTCCAATTAATTTGAAAATAAAATAAAATAAAATTTTATTTAAACAAATTAATTCCACATAGAAAATTAAACTCTGTAAAATAAAAGAAATAAAAACTATAACTTTAATTTTTTCAATTAATTTGGAAATAAAATAAAATTTTATTTAACCAAAATAATTCCACACAAGAAATTAAATTCTGTAAAAATAAAAGAAATAAAAACTATAACTTTTATTTTTCAATTAATTTGGAAATAAAATAAAATTTTATTTAACCAAATTAATTTCACACAGAAAATTAATTTCAGTAACACTTCAATAATTAAAATACTGAAACAGAATTTTAATTAATGAAAACTCAGAAAATAATTTCTAAAAAACCAAAATTAATTTCCTGACAAAATTCCACAAAAATATATTTTGAATTGTTAATGACACCAGTATCGTACTACTAGTTGTTGTCAAAGAAAAGAAACAGTATATTACTACTATCTGTCAAATAGCATATAATCACTATTTGTTTTTCCAACCAGAATATTATTTTGTAAATTCACAGAAAATAATTTTCTTCCGACATTATTTACGAAGAATGAAAAAGGAAAACAAACGAAAAATTCTGTAAGCAGAATAATTCGAATCTGTCTTAAGATTGTTGAAACAATCTTCTGTGTAAATAACTTGAAATAAATTCAAACAAAATAAATAAATAACATACCAGATTTATTTATCGAACCGAATAAAAAATTAAGACCAAGTCGAGTGTGTGACACTCTGTCCTTAAGACAGATTCGCCCCGCTATGGTACTTACGGATGAGTGATGTCTATCTCCCAGGATACAATGATCTTCTCATTCTGATACCAACAGTTCCAACTGTTCACTGTAACGTGCATCAAACAAAGAGGTTCGTCCGGGAGTCGACCGGCCGATCGACCGGTAAGAGCAAATTTGACGTTTTTGCCTTCATTTTTGTTGCTTGAAAAAAATGCTAAGGTGGTCGACCCCGTAGTGTAAAATTTTCACAAATTTCTACTTTAAAGAGGTCATCCGGTTGGACATTCGGCCGAACATCCGGTGGGTCCAGCTCAACGGCTATGCACAGTGAATTGGTGAAAGGGGCAAGCCGTTCTCAGTTTTGTTGGAACAATCTTCTGTGTAAATAAAATAACTTAAAAAAATTCAAACAAAATAAAATAAAACTTACAGAATTTATTTTGTTGAACCGAATCAATAATTTAAAGACCAAGTCGAGTGTGTGACACTCTGTCCTTAAGACAGATTCGCCCCGCTATGGTGCTTACGGTTGAGTGGCGTTTATCTCCCAGGATACAATGATCTTCACAAATTTATAGAAACATTTCAAATAAATTTGTTCGGCGAACCAAACCTATGATCTATACTCTCTTTTATTTATTCTAAAACTAGAATGAAAAATAATGCAAAAGTAGAAAAATCTAGACAACAATGAGATCAAATTTAGACAGATTTTCGGATGTGAAAAATTAGATACAAACCTGCTAGAATAGATGGTATATATAGGCAGAAAAAGTACCGAACGGGTATCAACATAAAGAAGTGAAAAGGTGCAATATTTTCAATTCAAATAATAGTTGACAGTTTTGATCTCAAATTCAAATATTTGAAGTGTTCCGTTAGATGTTCCAAATCTGTAGGAAAATTATTATTTACACTATTTCAAATATATATATATATATATATATTAAACTAATTAAATATATATATATATAAATATAAATATTCAACTATTGAAATAGTTAAATAAATAAATAAATGAAGAGGTACAATCTTTAGCAAACCACTTAGGAACCAAAAATTTGAATTTAGAATTAAATTAAATTCTCACAATTACAAACTTTAGGAAACCACTCAAGAATCTAAAATTTGAATTTTAGAATTAAATTAAATTCCCACAATAATTTTTATTGAAAAAATTCAAATAAATTTTATCTAAAAAATTAATGTTAGATCCGAAAATGACGTTAACTTTCCATTCACTCATAAATAGTTTTGACGTTCCGTCTTCACCGTGTGACTTGTCACGCGGCAAGGAACACGTCACCTCTTCGGACTCACCCCAAAGACGTTTGGGACCCACTCAAATTGAGCTAAAATATATGCCTATATTAAACCATTTTTCCAGCAATGTAAGACTTTCAATCTCAACAGCAGGGAGTTTTTACGAATATGAATGCACACAATTGCAACCATTCAATACCAACACAAAAGACTCGGCTTTTCAACCACTTTGAGAAGCTCGACCTTCAATACCAACACAAACTAACATCTGAAACAAATGTTGATGGTACATAGCACCGTGCTGGTTTCTCAAATACAATACTCACAAACATCTTTTTGACTTAAAATTAATAATAATCCTTGGCAAACAAGAAGCATTTGTTCAAATGATAAATACTCAAATGTATGCAAGTATATTAACCTTAACAAATCATCTTACAAGGTAATGCGACACCCTTCTCTGCTCAAATTGAGTTGTGACTTCTCCTTTCTAACATTTGTGGTGAATGTTTCAGTGCCAAGTGAATAACTCCGAGAAAACCATGACACACTGATCTCACACACAGTCTAGACTCCATAAAATGGAAGCACAAAAGAGATGTCCTGGGCTTGGGATCTTCACTCCGTCTTTATTATTTTGATAGCAGCCAAAAATTTGACTTCCTACAACCAGCAGAATCTTAGCAGTGTCATTCAATCAACATCAAGTGCTGTTGCTGAATTTACGACCAGACATCTTCTCAGATTCGTATAGCATGTGATTTATGAGTCCCCTTGCTGCACTGCAAATCCAAGAAGCAGACATATTAAAACATTGAAATATTAATTCTGTTATTGGTCTTGAGTGCTCACATTGAGCAATTAACCCCAAGGCATACTACTCAATTTACAAGAAGAAAAAAGGGCATCTAATGTTTGTTAGCAGGTGGTCTGATGATTGTCCTACAATCATGCCAGATAAATTTGGCTTAAGAACATAATTAATTAAAAGTAAGGAAGGCTATGATACATATTGAACAGTCTGATAGAAAAACTTGGATGTCTTTTCTAAATAGAATATGGTCTTTGACATCCTAACCTCTGCTTCCCTAGCCACCCTTTAAAAAAGAACAGGTGAACAAGGTAAGATGACACTCACTCATCTTTCAGCTTCTGAATCTTCTCTGAATCTGTCTCATGCATGTGTTTTTTAAACTGCTGTCTCACCATATCAACAACGAGCTCTGTATTATATTGCTGCAGATTAGACAAATGTAAGTACCTAAGCACCAGGTTAAATATCATATTCCTTGCCAAAATTATCGGATAAGGACATTTAAGATGAAGTTAGTTTGACAATATGAACTTAAAAAGAGTCTGAAACATTAAAACTCAATTCAGAGGTATTTGAATTAAGAACCCTTCAACCAATAAAAACACATTGACAAGATGAAAATAATGGTCGGTGACAAAAGGCATGCCAATAAGCCATGCATCAAACCCCTACTTCTGGATTTGATTTTACTTCATTGGCATTGTGGGAAAAAAGAAATTCATGAATTGAATTATTTTATTTTAGTTCTTTTCATTTCATCACTAGAATTCAAAATCCCCTCCAACTTTGAGACAAACATAAATTTCCTTCTGTGTCCTATTTATGGCTTGGGACTAAACCAACTTTATCTAAAGAATAAGATAGGATTCATAAACTAATGAGATGGCCGATGTTTTCTTCTGCTTCCATATTTTTTCTTCCCTAAAACATTTGGAGACCCCAAAAACATGAGGGCTGTATCCCACTCTGGAAGTAAATCTCAAGCCAACAATAATTCCAATTTCATTCATTATAGTTTCCCTCCTCATCCTACAATTTCCATGCCCAGCCTTTGATTCATGCCCATGGAGATTGAGGGTTATGAATTTGCAGAGGAAATGAGGAATGAAAGTTCAGGTAAGATCATCTTAGATGTTGACCTTTATTTTTCTGGAGAAACAAGAGACTAATCTGTTTTCGGTTCAACATCAATGCTTTTACCTTCTGCTGCATTTCACACCTAAAGGGCCTGTTTGATTCTAGTATTAGAGAATAGGATTGGATTGTTAATCCAGTGATATGCACATTCCTACGGTTGAATGACATAAATGATGGTCAGCTTAGCAATACGTAGGACTTCTAATCCCACAAAATCGTGGGATATTCAATACCTATGGAGGCAAGTATTAATAATTCCACACATATTTACCCTACTAATTGAGTTGGACAGTCAATCTAATGGTTAATCCCATGGATTATTAATCCTATCACTATTACTCCAACCAATCAAACAAGCCCAAAGAGTTCAAAGTTGTCTCTTGGGTAAAGCGCATTAGTAACCATCAAGCCAAGCCCACCAGGGATAAAGTTTGTTCCCATTAAAGAAGTTGTTCACGTTGATACGATACTACAAAACTGACTAAAATGAGTGGCTAAACTTCTGAAATATGGGATTGAATTCAAAGATCTGATCATTTCCCACTAGAAGTACAAATCCTCTAGTGAAACTGGAGGCCGGATATGAAATTTAACCTAACCTCATTGTTTAATCCAAAAAATTGAGCTAAACAATAAAAAACCTAATTGATGGAGATAAACAAGAATGGCTATCTGAAAAGCATGGACATTGACACACTGACACTGCAATTTTCAAAATATTCAAGACACAACACAAGGGAGATACATGCAAAATATATGATTTTATATGTTATATATAATATGTGAATGTTTCATTCAAAATTAATAAAACATATAACATAACAGGAATTTCTAAAGCTTGACAGAGTATTGATTAATAAGAATAAACGGACAATATTTTTCTTTTATTAATAGGTCCTAAGTTTTTGTTCAAATTATGTTGTGCTTCATGTGTGTCTAAATACCCACATCCACTTTTTGGTTAAGATTACCATGTGTAAACTTGTGGGTAATTATTCCAAAAAATTAAGCATGAACTGACTATTCAAATAATCCATATTGAGCTAGTTGTGATCAAATTTCTTAAGAAACAACAAAACAATATCAAAGTTGAGAAGCACAATAATAGCTGAAGAGTAAGAGAGATAAGAGAAGAATAATATGTACCCAAGTGCCAATATATTTAGCTCTTCGAAGGCATTCACGGTAAAGCTGCACCCAATAACAGACCCCCCAAAAACAAAAACAAAAAATTGCCTCAGTAATTGGGAAATACCCAATTCAACTATAAAAAAGAAACCCAATCCAACTATAAAAAAGAAATAAAAAAATTGAGACTTGGAATAGAAAATACTAACTCTAATCGCATTGTTGGCGAGTTCAGGAGGCAATGCTGTTTGAAGAGACGGCATGTTCGATTTTGAACCTAATCCCAATTCAACATCAACAAAAACAGATGGGGTTTTGCAGATTAACAAACAACCAACTAGTAATAGTACTAGTCATTTGATTAGTATGAAATGAAGACCGACCTACCTGAAGCTGTTCTGTTCAGTCTCTCACCAAGATAGAGAGAGAGGTAAAGCTGCACCCAATAACAGACCCCCCAAAAACAAAAACAAAAAATTGCCTCAGCAATTGGGAAATACCCAATTCAACTATAAAAAAGAAATAAAAAAATTGTGACTTGAAATAGAAAATACCAACTCTAATCACATTGTTGGCGAGTTCAGGAGGCAATGCTGTTTGAAGAGACGGCATGTTCGATTTTGAACCTAATCCCAATTCAACATCAACAAAAACACATACAAAAACAGATGGGGTTTTGCAGATTAACAAACAACCAACTAGTAATAGTACTAGTCATTTGATTAGTATGAAATGAAGACCGACCTACCTGAAGCTGTTCTGTTCAGTCTCTCACCAAGAGAGAGAGAGAGAGAGAGAGAGAGACGTGTTGTTTTGTGTTGTGTTGTATTGTATTGTGTTGTGAGTTTCGCAACAGGACAGATCTTAGAACAAGTACCCCTCCGTCTCAAAAAAAAAAAAAAAAAATTTGGCATGCCAAAGTGTTGATCTGTTGTGTTGTGTTGTTATCCAAAACGTATTATTTTCCAAAACGTATTATTTTGAACTTGATTATGATCTTTAAGTCAACAACGGTCATGGAAATATATGCACTTGATTACGGAGAATGCTACTTTTTCTCTACATTTATTTCATGTTCTATAACAAAATCAACATCCAGTATCATTTCTTTGAAAGCAGTAAGTGGTGTGATGTGCAAATAAGTTCACTATGCATATGCACTTGATTACGGAGAAAGCATTAAGTGTGGTGGAGTGAGTCGTTGTGCATATGGACTACTCAGTTATTCTCAAAAGATTGAGCTATATGGCATGCCAAAGGACCACTATATTAATATTTTTTACGTTGATGAACAGTTTTTTTGTTTTTGTTTTTCTTTTGGATTAGGAGAAGGGAATTTAAAAATTTGAGCTCAAATTGATGATCCAAGTGATCCAAGTGAATTTTGACTATACCATTACTTCTGCTCGTGGATCACTTTTGGTCTTCAAATAAAATAAAGCAGAAGTTTTAATTAGGCTGATGATGTCTTGTAAAATATACATACTAACATTTCATTTATTTTTAATTAGGCTGATGACTCATTCGTTTGGGGTAGTTGTTTTGTAATAATATTATTAATTTTGAAAAAGGTTGAGAATTTAATGCATAAAGAGAGAAATGATGTCAAATATTGTTTAAAGAATGTCCATATATGCGAGATTAAAGAATGTCCATATATTAAATTAACCTTTAATAGTCATCTAAGAGAGATTAAAAATAATGAGTTGCACAAACCAAACCTAAAAGAAATCAAAATTAATGAGTTGCACAAACCAGACCTAAAATAATGAGTTGCACGAACCAGACCTAAAACAAATTAAAAAGCACGAATACAGTTCATTAATGAAATTGTCAGGCTCACGAATATAGTTCCAGCAATTTTCAGAAAAGCACTAAAAGAAATCAATTATAAAGGTATGTCCATATACAATTAGGTGGTCAATTTCTATCAATGCCAATAGCTTTGAATTTATTCCTACAAAGAAAAATACATCCAATTTGACATACCTTAGCATAAAAATTGGGATAAATGCAGGTTACACCATTCCAGCTGGTTGGGCGGTTATGGTTTGTCCTCCATCTATACACTTGAACCCTGCCAAATATAAAGATCCCCTTGACTTCAATCCATGGAGATGGGAGGTAAATTGATTATTCCAGAATTACATGCTTTCTATTTTATTTACTATTTGATTTTTACCCACAATCCGTTAATTGCTAACAGCATACTGAATTCTCATATCTTATTAAAAAAATGAATAAATGAATGATATACAGGGAATGGAATTTAATGGTACATCCAAACATTTAATGGAATTCCAACAGTGCTCTCAACTTAACATTGCAGCTTAGAATGCCTTTCATCACAAAATGACTTGCAATGAACCTCCTGATTATCATCACTGTATCTACTAATATACTGTATGTGGCAGCTAAAGTAGAAAAACAAAAGAAAAACACAACATTTCCTTCAGTTCAATATGTATATAACACAAAAGTAATTGCTAATCAACACTACAATATCACATAATCATTGAAAAACCCTGAGTTGATTATATGTTGTTTTTAAGCTTTGAGAATATAGGTTAGTTGTTTGTCTTTGGTTTTGACACATTAAATACAATGATTATCAATCACATAGTGTGTTCATCAACAACCACATGTTAAAAATAAAATAAAATAACAAAGAATATGAATCGTCAAATAAGCTCTTTTCCAGCTGAAATTTGCAATTTTTTCAGGTACCCATTAAAAAACAAAACACTGAAGATCTCAAATTCAGCAGCTAATATGAATTGGGAAAGAGGGGAATTTGGGGAAACCTTCGTATTGACTTTTGCTGCTACAGATCGGCTAAGAACGATGAACTCAACTTCCACTTGAGTTCAAGGGGAAAAATTGGGATTGAATCAGAGACAGATTATTAACTCTTTAACATCCTGCAAGTTGCAAAAATGGCAGAACAGAGAATTACATAGATGAAACTCCCTAGTTACTCTGTTTTCATGCTGAGAAAGAGTAAGAAAGATAAAACAAGGTCTATAATCTTTCATCTAATTCTACAATTGCATGAACTTTAATCTCCAATTTCAACTACCCAACCAATTATTAACTCTCTATCATCATGATGGTCCGAAAAATGATAGAACAGAGATTCACAAAGATAAAAATCCTAGTTAATCTGTTTTCTTGTTGAGAAAAAAAATCCATAATCTTCCATCTAATTATACGATATTCGTACATTTTCATCATTCCAATGCGTGTGAAAGACAGTAAAACAAAGACCAGGTCACAAAGATGACAACCCCAGGTCCCTGTTTGGTTGCCGAGAAAAGGGAAGAAAAACCCACAATGTTCTTGATCATTGCATGCAAGCTAATTCATCAGTAAATGTTCATAAGTGCATCTACAAACATGCAAAAATAAATTAACCCAAAAAATCAATCATCAACTAGGCATTTGCCCATATGGGTTTCTCAATCAGACCCAAAAACAAAGCAAAAATAGCCGAAGAACAAGAGAGAACGAGAGAGAGAAACGAGAGATATAACTCACCACGCTGGAGAACTGTGTTAAGCGCCAACGAGATCGCCGGAGAACTCTGATCTCTAGCTGCTTTCGATGCTGGAACTCTGATCGGGAGTGGGAGTGGGAGTGAGGGAGTGAGAAAACCCTAGCTGTAAACAGGATGTCAAAACATACGGAGAAATGAGCTCGATCCATTCCCCGATGGAGAATTAACCCACTGACCCGATGGATAGAAAAATAGGGAAACTCACGTATTTCGGGTAGGATATCCATTGTAACCATTAGGATCGGTTTCTATTATCATCCCTAGATACGAAAGGATCTGACCACACGAAATTTTCTGTCTAATTTCACAAAATTTAAAAACGTAAGATCATAAGATATACTATTAAAATTTTATACTAGAATTAAATAATTAAGTATTTGAAGATGTGCGAAGAGAGATTTGAGATCTGATTGGAGGGCCAATCTGAAAGGCACGTGTAATTAAAATTAGGGGTGGGCGCGGGTCGGTTGCGGCCATGAAACCTCCAATCCGCCATCCATCCGTCAAATTGGCGGATTGGAGAAAATCAATCCGCATCCGTCCGCTAATCCGGCGGATGTGGATTGAGCGGATTGGCGGTTTGGCGGATGGATGCGAATCGGTTTGGCGGTTTGAAATTTTATAAATTTTCAACTTAATTCAACTTGTGCATTTCTTGAAAAAAAAAAAGAAAAAAAAGTATCACAGTCAATGACTTAAAAAAGTATTACAATTATTACATGCATCATCCAAAGAAAGAAAGTTTGAAACTTTAGAATATCACAATCAATGCATGTCTCATCCACATATTACAATCACAGTATGCCTCATCCACATAAATTAACAAACATGCAAAAATAAATTAACCCAAAAAATCAGTCATCAACTAGGCATTTGCCCATATGGGTTTCTCAATCAGACCCAAAAACAAAGCAAAAATAGCCGAAGAACAAGAGAGAACGAGAGAGAGAGAGAAAGAGAAACGAGACATATAACTCACCACGCTGGAGAACTGTGTTAAGCGCCTACGAGATCGCCGGAGAACTCTGATCTCTAGCTGCTTTCGATGCTGGAACTCTGATCGGGAGTGGGAGTGGGAGTGGGAGTGGGAGTGAGAGAGTGAGAAAACCCTAGCGGTAAACAGGATGTCAAAACATACGGAGAAATGAGCTCGACCCATTCGCCGATGGAGAATTAACCCACTGACCCGATGGATAGAAAAATAGGGAAACTCGCGTATTTCGGGTAGGATATCCATTGTAACCATTAGGATCGGTTTCTATTATCATCCCTAGAAACGAAAGGTTTTGACTACACGAAATTTTCTGTCCTATTTCACAAAATTAAAAAATGTAAGATCATTAGTTATATTAAAATTTTATACTAGAATTAAATAATTAAGTATTTGAAGATGTGCGAAGAGAGATTTGAGGTCTGATTGGAGGGCCAATCTGAAAGGCACGTGTAACTAAAATGATCCTCTGGCGCTGTTGGTGTTGTGGGCCAACCAAACTTACGAATTATAAAGAAGTGTTTTGAAAAGTTGATAAAAAATTAATTTTTTAATTTTTTTAGTGATTTTTTGGTAAAAAATTGGTTTTTTTTTATTAAAAAATTTGACTTTTTGATCAAAAAAAATTAAAAAATTAATTTTTTTAACTTGTTGCCAAAATGAGCCAAAGCATGAATGAGAAAGATTTGATACAAAGCTTACCAGAGTTCCAAAAATCAAGAATTCACATGCTAGTGTACTATTGTTTTTGTTCTCAAATAATAATTTCAACATGTGTATGTATGTACGTACGTGCACACTCTCTCTCTAATTGAGGTGAGAAAATGTAGATGTGACACGTGTCAATCGAGACGGGTAAGACAATGGCCCAATTTAGTAGAGTTGTAGGAAAGTGATTATAGATCACAACTTAACAGATTATATCTTATAGCTGTGAGTATAAGCTGGTAACCTGTTTAGTGTAACTGTGGGATTATAGATTTAAGCAACAGAGTAGTGTTTGGTAAATAAATTGTAAAATAGCTTTTTGCTGTGTAATTATCATTTTTGCCCTAATGAACAGAAAATTTCTAATTTTGTCATTTCCTTCTCTTTAAATTTTGAAAAAATTATTTCATTAATGGAAGTTGATTAATTAGTACCTAATTCATTTACCTCAAATTTATTTTTTAATTAAATTTTTTTTTTAATAATATTGAGTTGACAAGGGAACAAAAAAATATCATTGCAATAAAAATATAATAAATTACTATTAAGGCAATAAAAATAAAACTTCCTACATATTTAAAGATCTCCTAATTTCGTCTACAAATTGACATACAAATATTATGTCTCCTCACTTCCATCTCGTTGTCATCACAGTCAACATCATTTCCATGACATGCTTGTTAAGACGAAGATCCTTCCTCTTCATTAGGCACATAATTCCGTGAATCTATCATAAGAGTCAAATGCAATATCGCAGAACTCACTTCGTCGGATGAAATTATGAATTGCCATTGTTGCACAAACAAGTTTGACTTGGGTTGCCCACTTGTAGTTTGGTGGGATATCCTTTATCATTGGCCATCTTATTTTCCAAACCTCAAACGTTCTTTCTATTACACTTCTAAGTGATGAATGTGCTTGGTTAAATTTTTCTTGTGCATTTTGACGAGGTTGACCATGTTCAAATTGAGCTAGATGGTATCTCTCTCCTTTGTAAGGTGCAAGATATCCTTTCATGTTTGGATACTCAGCATCCACGAATATTTTAAAATTGCAAAATGAAATTAAAGTAAGCAATTATAAATGTAAAAATAAATATGGAGATGTGAGTGTGGTGCATCTACTGTACCAATCAAATATAAAACAGTTACCTCCTTGTGGTTTTGAAAAATTATGACTAGGATTTCTAATTGTATCCAAGAGGATCCGAGTATCGTATGCACTTCATTCCCATTCTGGTAAGCAAAATGTGAAATACATATCAAAGTCATATGTGGCCATTATGTTTTGAGTTGCATACCCCTTTCTACCTATTAAATGAGGTTGCTTATCTGGAGATATATATGCTTTGATGTGTGTTCCGTCAATTGCTCCAATACAATCTTATTACAAAATAGTTCATAAAATTATTTTTAGTCACTGATTATTAGAAATATCCGATCAACATTATTATATGTAACACCTAAGTTCTATTTGTAATTATTTTTTTACCTTGAAATGAGGATAATATTTGCGTTTGCTTCGAATATATGGATGCACACCATTTCTCAATTGAGGTCTTACCCAATCAATAGACATCATTGTAACAGCTTTTAACACCTTCTTGAAGTATTTGGAAATAATCTCGCCGAAATGTTGAAATCTTTCTTGGGTATTTCTGTTTCAAATATCACCGCCAACAATATACAAAAATATTACAACATGCTCTTAAACCGAGACTTTTCGTCCAGTTTCAAGGCCATACTTTGTCTGTAACAAATTACACAATTGATAAAATACCTCTTTTTTCATTTGAAAATTTTCAAATATTCTTGTCCGATTCCCTTCTTGTAATTCTACCATCCACTTCCCCTTTGTTAAACTAGATGTCCTAATGGTTCTTTTATCAAATAATTTGTCGCATATGTCACTGCAACTGTTGCCGCCGTAACTAAGAGCATATTAATATGTTGTTGGGTTTGTAATGTGCTGTCTTCATCTTCAATATCTTCATTATAGTGATCATCATTCCATTCGTCATTACTGTTACTCATCTCCAAAATATCTACCCATTTAAAGGTTTAGTTACTATTACAAGAATGATCTTGCTTTTTTGTAATTAGATTTTAGTCCAAATTAAGCATTATAAATAATCATGACTTCACGAAAAATAGTTTTTATGATTTTTTTGTTCAATTTTTTATATTTAAATGCATCCTTAGAATTAATATATTAATGATTAAATTAATGGTGGCGGAAAGTGGGGGTGGTGTAATGGTGGAGATGATGGTAACATTAATAAGAATTTAATGTGAAAAATATTTTTCATATTTAAAAAATAAAAAACATTTTGCATTACCCATAAAAAATATTTTTTTATTAATTTTTATTTTTCATTACACTGAATTTTCAACATAGAGTCACTGGATATTGGAACACTTAAGTGCATACTTTTTTTTAAAAAAATATACAAATTAGATTGTATTTTAGGTGCTAATCCAACTAAGTTTTGATACATACCATCCAATTTATAATTAACTTAAAAACGTTAGCTGAAGATACTCCATTTCACCCATCAAATTAATAAAGAGAGAGAAGAATTGTGATTATGAATTAACTCCTATCATCTTTATTTTCAATGTTTTCTTTTTGTTTTCGAAAAGAAAAATACTGATAAGTTCAATCACCCCTACCTATTGTTTCACATCATTTTATTTTCTGCCAAACAAAAAAAAATTTGAACTTCTTAAAGTATTTCTTAAAAAAAAATGCATATTTTTTAAAGGTTCATCATGGATGAAGTATTTTTTCTAAAAATACTTTCTCATATCTGTTGTTTGTTTACCACATATAATGCACTAATGAAAATCTGACCTCACTCTTTTTTTTTTTTTTGGCTTTGACAAATATCTTCTGCATGCAGATTGATTAGTGATCCAATTTGGGGTTTTATTCTGTTTAATTGCATGTTAGATACAAATGATTTTGATGGATAAAACAGCAAGCAAATTTAAATGTAATAAAACAACAAGCAAATTTTTGTTAGATGTAATAAAAATGATCATTAAAAATAGCAGGCAAATTTAACTTCCTAAAATTTTAACTTCAATGAACATAGCAATACAGCAGCACCAGTTTGAAATGCAAACCAGAATGACCTCCAAATTTAGCACAACAACAACAACAAATGGAAATTCAGCACAGTAACAGATGGACATTCAGTACAAAAAATAAATACAGCACAACAAGCATAAGGCAATTCAACCTTTCTCATAATAATACCAGTTGGAAAACATCTACATATATATAAAAGTCTTTACCATTCACCTACTATTCATATTCAAAATTGAAACCAACCATTCAACCATTCAACTAACATTCAACCAGTCAATCATTCACTTACCATTCAACTAAGAATATGTCACCTACTCAAATATTAATAATAATAAAAATCCAACATAGTCAATATTAATCAAAGTTCAACAAAATATTAATAAAAGTCCAACATAGTCAACAATATCCATCAAAGTCCAACAAAATATTAATAAAAGAAAAAAAATAATGAGTTTAACACAACAGTCCATCTAAAAAACAATTAGCCGTGATAACATGTGGTGGTCTTCTCCATCTTAATCTCCAACTTTAGAAACCTCAACCGAACTTCATCCATAGGAAGACTCATGAAGAACTCACGACGCTTGTCTTGTAAGAACAATCTAGCAGCCCATACATACAGCTCATCATTCGGGGACACACCAGGGATGCTTTCCAACATCGCCAAACATTCTGCAATTGAATGATATCTTGATGAGGTCTGTGTTGAAGTTGCTGAAGATGACTCAACCACATTGACTATACGATCAGGTGTCTTGTTCAGTAGAGCGGCACTAGTAAATTTCTTCTTTGTCTTGCTCTTGGTTGATGAACCATCAATGTTTGATGACTATTTTTTGTTTAACTCGGAAGGATGAACCACTTCCAAATCAGCATCATCATGAAATTTAGCATCATGTGGAGTATGAAATTCCTCCGGAGTCTCATCAGTGTGAGGCATTACCCTGAGCTAGGAGTGTATGTCCATTCTTCTGTAGCCAAGGTTCTGAAAAGCGGTTGCGGTCGCCGTAACGGTGGCGGTGATGCAGTTGCGGTTGCGGGGTGTAAAGGCCATAGTGTAACGGTTGCGGTAATCGGAACCGTGAATTTTTTTATTTTTCGCACAATTTGAAAAAAACTTACCAATACGCATATTTTTTTTCCATGATCATATTTATTGGGTTAAAAATAAATATTGATCAATTTTTACAAATTTTTAAGTATGATCCATTATATTTCATATTT
This sequence comes from Camellia sinensis, assembly GCF_004153795.1. NCBI lineage: Eukaryota > Viridiplantae > Streptophyta > Magnoliopsida > Ericales > Theaceae > Camellia > Camellia sinensis. The sequence continues at coordinate 954,450 of NW_021024573.1, read as the reverse complement.
CTAAATCACTATAAACTGAGTTTTTTACATTTTATTTTAATAATTAATGACTTTATATTATACAAAAAATCAATCACTAATTATTATATATAAGATAAACAATGACAAAAGTAAGAGAATAAATAAAAACCTAAATATATATATATATATAAATATTTTAACCAAGCCAAATAGATAATGACCACACTTATTATTATTATTATTATTATTATTATTTTCAAACAATATATAGATAGACACACACAAATAAAATGATTTAGTGATAGCAGCTGAATAGAATAGCATAGGGCTTACAGTTTCAACAAATCAATAATATGTTCTTCATCTTCCATTTTCTCTTTCTATCTGTTGCTCCTCCATTTTCTCTCTTTTATCTTCCCTCTTCTTTCTATCCCTCTTCCCCCATTTTCAGTTTTTTTTTAGTGTTTTTTTTAAAGAAACAGTTTGGAACCGTTACGCAACGGTGCGTAACAGGCCGTTATGGCTGTTACGACACCATTACGACCGCTACGGCAGCCGCTACAGCCGTCACACCTGTGAATCTCAATCACACTGCAAAAGCGGCCGTAACGGGTGGCGGTAACCGCCAAAACCGTTACGTAACGGCGTTACGTAACGGTTGTGGCCGCTTTTTAAAACCTTGTCTGTAGCTGCTGCATCTGAGAATAGTATGTTTAAGTCTTTAGTGAATTGCAACGGTATACGTCGGAATTTAGCAGCATTAGGATACCTCTGCAACAATTACAAAGTAAAATTTAACAATTTCAAGTAACAAAATTTGGTGTATTTAAACAAAAAACAAACAAAATATGTATATTAAGCAATTCACGTACCTCAAATTTCTTGGTCCACCACTCATCAGATGCAGATATAGCTCCAGTCAATGTATCACGACCTAAGCCTGTCTCACCCCTTAACATATTATTCCTTAAAAGCCAATCTTTTTTCAACACATCCCAATGATTTTCATTTGTATTCGTTGGTATGCTTTTCCAGTCATACTTTTAAACTTAGTTATCACATTTTCCCACCCGACCCTATCTAAGTGTGTACCAGGTCTACGTCCAACCTTCACTTGCCCAACACAAAGCTTAATAAAAATTTCATTTGATTTTGCATCCCAATGAGCTTTAACGGATGGTACTTGACTTGATTTTCCCTTGTTCTTCCTATTTTCAGACTGTGTTTCCTCTTGGGTACTCATTCTATGAAAGAAAAAAAAATTGTTTAACACATACTCATTAATCATTGGTTGCATTAAAACATAAGAATGGTCAGGAATATCCCTACCTGTGCTCCAGAGCTTGAGGCTTGCTTTGCAACTTCATCCAGAAAATTAGTTGGAATGAAATTTTTTTGAAATAAATCCAAAATTTAAGCTTTTCAAAAAATCCAGAAATCACAGACAAACAAATCAATTCAATGGAAATTAACCACTAGTGAAAAAGTAAATAACGCAAGTAGTGCAGATAGTGTGGGAAACACAAAACAACCTTGCAAAAAGGGTACTGAAACCTCTCCTCCACCAACTCTCAAGACATTCTCCTTCAAATCAATTATGCACTGCAACCAGTAGCTATTTAGAACTAACTATTTAACCACTCTGGATTTTGGAGAAAGTCATAAATTTAAACAGCTTGAAAGAATAACCATGTTACCTGGTGCTTACGAAGCATATCCAGCCCAAAAAGGAAATCCATATTAGGAGAATCCAAAACCACGAAGGAACAAGGGTAAAACACATTCCCAATCTAAAAATGTTTTTTTTTAAAAAAAAAAAAAAAGAAGAAAGAAGAAAGAAACAAAGATAAAATGTTAGCATACAAGTTTACAATAGTACAAAAAAGAGATACTAAACTTTCATCTCGCATAGTAAAGAATTTTTTTTAAAGAGAAATCAGATACATGTCATATATTCATCAACATATTTCAAACTAATAATAACCTGTAAGGCTAAGAGCGCACAAATGAGAGATGTGCTTCCCTGTAATTACAAACTAAAGGTAAGCACAATATTTTTCCACACCTTGCTTACACACACAGAACATACAAAGCATGGGGTAAGGAAAAAGAGGAGAACCTCCAACTACTGAAGATGACACATGAATTGCAGGCAACAACAAAATATAGATTGTCACTAAACCAAGTACTCAAATATTTCCCAATCAGTAAACTATGAAACATTTGAATAACAAGAAGTCAACAGGTGTCAAACATGCTCTCCATTTTCACACTTAAATGTACTTTGAGAGAAGTATAACAAATAGAAAAGCAAAACACATCAGATTATCCATAAACACGAGTAAGCATGCCTGCACATATGTTACATAATTGAGATATGTCAAATTGGCTTCTTATTTGGGGTGCCACCTAAACAATTGTTACTGGTTTTCAAAGGATTAAATCATGAGCAGTAACATCTCATCTTTAAAACTTTCTCACCACAAGATTGACTTTCCAACAGTGTGCAACAAAGCCCTTCACATTTTTCATTAATGATGCAGAACTACATTGTTGGCTTGGATGGTAAATTGGCTTGGATGAATTGTCAACCCAGACAAGATTTTCAAACATTTATGAAATTATTTGTTCATGTCTTAAGGAGAAAGGTAAAATTAAAACAAAATATAATATTACAAAAAATAAAACATTTTAGGAACATTAAACCCAAACTGTTCTACAACTGTAGCATCTATTTAAGAATGAATCATGATATCCACCTCACAAGCTGGGTTCAAATTCTAGAAGATCCTTATCAACAAAACCATGAAGAACATAAAGACGTAAGCATCAAAGATTTAGATTCAAACCTAAGCATTAAGAAGTTTGAGATAATCCAATGCCTCTCATATATTTTGAACTTCCTTTTTGTTTTTGACAGGGTAAAAATGCCAAAGATAAAGGATGTTGAGGGCAGATTTGATTTCCTATTGGTAGAATGCAAGTTTAACTAGATTAAGGATGTTGATGTGCTTTAGTGGCAGATAATAAGGGGATTGCATAAACATAGAAAACTACATGAACTGTGGATAATAATTAATAAGTAGGATTAGGTAACCACATGAGCATATAGATGAGATCAAATCCAATAAACATGTCTAAGGTAAACCATAATTACAGAAATCTTAAATAACCTAAATATCAAAATTAGTGCAAACACTGAACATGGTCTAAAATTTGATCAAAAAGTAAGAGACCCAGATGATCAAAACCCAAATATATGCACGAGAAGATCAGAGAACCCATAATAGCAAACATAGCAAAACGTTTATTAGATATGGGTAAAATCCAAATTATAAAAAGAAAATTATTCAGATAAATATAAAACATATATGAGACTACATGAACAAGAAACCAGAAACCAAAAACCAAAATCGATGTATTGCCTTCATGAACCAGAAAGAGGGGTACTCTACATGAACCAGAAACCAAAATCGATGAGAGAGAGAGAGAGAGAGAGAGAGAGAGCAACCAGAAACCAAAAACAAACACAAACAAAAACCCTAATCGGATTTGAACATAGAGCAACCAAAACTCAAAAAAACCTTAAATCGATGTGTATATCTAATATATATATCTATATATAACAAAACATAGGGTTTAGGGTTTTAAATCTTACTTTTTGGTGGAGATCAACAAAAAACAGGGATGATCGCCGGCGATCTTTGATATGTGAAGCAATTCTTCGTTGTTCGGCAACAATAGGAGAGGAAAGGAGAAGAAAAGAGCGCCGTTTGAGAGGAGAAGTGTACCAAACACACCAATATAGCTTAATTTATGCCAAAAGCTGCTTTAAGCTGAAAAAAAGTGTTACCAAACTGGCACTAAATATAATTATTATTTCATATCAATATAAAACTTACAAAGATGACACTAACTTCTTATAAAAGAGTTGTATATATAATTTTCTGATCCATTTTTGTATTAATAAACTCTTTCTTTATGTTTTTTGATTTTTGTATTAATAATTTTTTTTTTCTTTCTTTCTTTCAATCTATGGCAAATTTTTTTTTGACCAAGTTCAGAATTCAAAAATGTCCATTGAACTTGTAGGGTGAGTGCAATGACTGCACAACTTGAGAAGAAATGTAGTTATTTCAAAAGTTGTTCAAGCTTGAATTGTATATTTCATTTGGCAAGAGAGAAATGCAAGACTGTTAATTTAATTGATCTAGTAATATCAGTTAGTTTTAGGAGATAGTGAAATTTGATCTAGTAAGGGAATCAATGTCAAGTTGTCATCGCTCTTTGGGGGTATTTGTTTCAGCTTTTCAAAGCCAACTTATGACTTTTAGCTTTGAAAAAGTTATTTTGAACTGTTTGGTTAAACTTATTTCAAACAGCTTCTGATTCTAACCGCTTATTTTAACCAACACCACTATCATATTCTATACATGCCATTATCTACCACCAACACCACTATCATATTCTATACATGCCATTATCTACCACCAACACCACTATCATATTCTATACATGCCACTATCTACCACCAACACCACTATCATATTCTATACATGCCACTATCTACCACCAACACCACTATCATATGCCACTATCTTATTATATGCATTAAAACAAATTTCCAGCATATATATATATATATAAATATTTATTGTGAGAATGTAGCTATATGTTTGTACATGATCATCGTCTGTTTATTCTTTCCGAGTAGGTTCAAATGCAACAAGATAAGTAATAGCTTTCTCTTATGTTTTCTAGTGAATATATATATATATATATCTATATAACATAAAATATATTACTTAATTATCTTATTAGCTAGTTTTTATCTGTTGTGATAAGTAATGCTAGAGATCTACATTTAAGACCTCCAAATACGCCCAATGTGGCAAGGAAGTAGAACCCTATATGATTGAATGTGTGACAAATCAAACGTTGACATCTATCATTCCACATTATTGTGGGTGAAATTGTGAAGATTTTATTGGGATCTCAAATATTTTCTGCATATACCTAAGATGTTTCGGTGTGCACTTTTAAAATATATCATATTATGTGCATCTTATCATAAGTAATATAATTATAACACTATAACACTCTCTAAATTGAAATGAAATATTTTTTATATATTAGAGATTAAATTGATATAATTTAAATATTAAGAATCAAAATAATATAATGGTCATATTTAGGAACCTCACAACTAGTGTCATGTGTGGCCTTAACATTCATTATGAAATTTATAATATTACCATGTTTTTGTTGGCTTCTTATTGTTCCAATCAATTTGTTTGGATGCAGTGTCCACCACAAGACTTTGGTCATGGGTTCTATCGCAGTGTGGAACTGTAATTTGTGTGCTTTTAAAGAAAGACAAAGGCACTTTTGTTATGAATCCAAACACGGAGAAAAAAAAAAAAAAACCAACCGTTGAAACAAATATTAATGAGGGAAAAAAATGTAATTTAGTATACGAAACTCTTATTAATGCAAAGTTTGAGAAGTGCTAGATTTATAGTCTTAGTCACAATTTTGAAGATGTTTTATGACTCGAATCTACATAATTAGAAATGTTAACATTCAATTTTGATTGATAAAAATGAGTAGTTGTGGACCAACTATAGCAATTCTTCATAAGTGTGATTAAAAGAGTCCCTACCCACTAGGGAGCTAGACAAGAGGGACATAAACGAGTTTGACAAAGTGACTGAACTGCAAATGTTCTTTCAAGATGGGCTTGAATCATAGTTTGACCTCAGCTCCACTAGGATCCTAAGAAGTAAAGGTTGAGAGGAGTGGTAGATAAGAATTGTGTCATCTCTATAAACTAGAAATAATATTATAATTTGCTCAACAAACTCAAATGGAAGTGAACTCACTTGTTAAGCTATACACAATACTTTTTTGTTATCAAATTAAAAATCGTGAATGGAATCAAGAATCGTAACATTCTAACAACTATGATACAAAGAAATATAAGAAGTAAACAAATCCAAAGCTAGTTAGGAAAAAGACAGAAATAATTAGATGGGGGAAGAAATGTGAAAAACAGATTTCTTTTAAAGTACAACCAAAGGCCCACCCTCAAGAAATAGATAATAAGTGACCCAAGTGACATGAACTCTTTCAACTTCTCCCAATGTACCCATGTCCACACGACATGACAAAGGTAAGAGTGTGAGATATGTAGCTCATGACTCATTAGCTTGCTCAGCAAAAGAATCAGCAAAAGAATCCATTAAACAGTGGCTTCACATCGCATGTCAACTAACTATAAGAACTATATTACAGGAATGCAACTGCATTTTACAGGGAAAAAAAAAAGTTTCAGAAAAGGGAAAGCGACACTTTTTTTAGCACAAATGACAGGATGGAGTCAAGAACCACCTTAACACAGCAACATATAGTCATAATTTTGCTTAAAGAAGTTGTATTTATTATATTTTCCAATTGTTTCCCAATGCTTTGCTGCATTTACACTTGCCTATCAATATTTCTCTGATACCACATGCCAATTGGTTATGTTTTCTCGAAAGGACAAGTCAAAGACATTAGGATAGATACTTCCCTAATGTAATATCATAGATGAGCAAAATCCATCAAAGCCAAGGTACATCAAAGCCAACTCCACCAGAAAGCACAATAATAGACTGGTCATCCAATGTACTTTTGTCCAACTAACTGAAGAAGGGACAAATCATACATTCAGCCTATCAATACTTTAAGAGCCACTAGAAAAATAAGCAATGAAAAAAGTTCCACAAGAACATCCATGTAGAAGGAAAATTCAAAACAAAGCATAGTATAAGTTAATAATCCCCATTCCCAAGTGCCTGAACTAGAATACGTATATAAAGACAGCATTGCTTCAGCACATGGAGTCAAGTGCAGTGGTGATGGGTGAGAGTTAAAGTATAGACAATGATTGGAGTAGCAATGCAGAGGACAAGGTCCAGACTTCAAAATAATATTCTAACCCAAAATGCAACTGTATTAGGCAACCAAACATATCCACTTACGTATGGGCTAATTTTTATTTTTATTTTTATGCAAAATGCAAGCATTTAGGCATATCTGAGAAGATAGGAGATTAATAAACAAACAATAAAATTAAACCAAGAATTAGTTGAAACAGGACATCAAAAAACGGACCTTGGTATCAAGCATGATAGCAACAAGATCTGGGTGTGGTGCATGGCAATCTTGAGATTGTTCAAGGTTTCCTGATGGTTGGTATTCATGGGTACCACGGGAGAAGTTGAACTTGGCAACATTCATCCCTGCCTTTAGAAGCTTCTCGAGCATGGGCACACTTCGAGAAGTTGGGCACGATCTTCGTCTTGGCCATCATTCGGGAGTTCCTTCAATATTCCCTCAATTTATATGTTGGCCATTTCACTTACTAAATCCTCTCTCTCTCACTGACTATACCTTGTTGCAGAAATACAATACAACTGCAAATGAATGCAACCCAAAAATGGAAATCAAGAAAGAGATGGTGAGAGAAAATCACCCACGCCACGAATTAGCAATTTTTGAATGAAGGGTACAAACAGTGTGTCTTTTGTTTTGTTTTGTTTTGTGCTTCGTTGGTTAGCCCACAAATTGAACATTTGCATTGTTGGGATTTGGGAACCAAGGGAAAAAATTTATTGACTAAGACTGTCTTTGATTTTGAGAATCGATTTGAAGAAGAATAAAGTGAAAATATGAGGGTAATATGAATTTAGGCCAAGTTTGGCATGCTTGAAAAAAGACAAAAAGTCAAAAAGTCACTATCCTATTTAAGTCACATCATCTTATTTAAGTCACATCATCTCTCTAACACATCACTTCAAATCCAACTCAAATCCAACCCATATTTCATAAAAAGTCAAAAAGTACACTTATTTAGTCTTCCCAAACTAGGCCTTAATATAAATTATTTTTTTTCACGATCTAAAATAGTGTAAATTAAATTATTGTGTACAACATTGTACTTGACTTCTTCAGTGGTATTTGGATCATGGATCATCAATTTGAGTAAGAATTTAAAAAGAAAAAACTAAAAATTAAGTAAAATATGAATAAAATAAAATTACATTTTACACACATTTTTTTTTTCAAATCTCAATTCAAATTCATGATCTATTTATGCATTTTTCAGAAGAAAATGGGCTAAAAAAACCTTCAAAAAATTAAAAGAGAAAATAGATTGCCCCCATTCCTTAGTTAATCTGTATCAACAGTTAGCACCAAAGAAAGGAGGAAGCACTGAATATCATTGTGTATAAATGAATATGCACACAATTGTATTGTGTTTGAATGGGATAAAAAAATAAAAAATAAATAAAAATAGAGAGAGAAGAAAGAAATAATAATAGATTCAGCAGAGTAGCAAAGATCAGAAAATAAGACAAGATGAATGAAATGAAAGCGGAAATGTGTCACGACCCAAACTCATCCTTATAGGTTTAGCGTTGTAACCGGTTGGTAATCTGTAGATTACCTACGGCCTCAAAGACAAAATTTCAAAATATTTAATTTTATCGGGGCTTGAAGCGGAAGCAAAACAAAAATGATGATATCCATTGAGCTGTGCGTACATGATTAACTGCAGTTATTAAAACATTCTTAACACACTTTCATATATACATGTACGAAGACATATTTTATATCTCACACACTAGATGAAGAACTTTTAACAAAATACAAAGACTAACCCAAGCTTAACAAAATAAAATAAAGCCTCTACACAGAGGCACTTCTTAGATGACTTGACAAAAAGGTAGACTCCGGGGCAAGCTCTAATGTTGATCCTCCAATTGCTCACCTACACATATATATAAGGAGTGAGCTAACGCCTAGTGAATAACACTAAAGTAAAGAGGTTATACGAATGAGATTCTTAATTAAGTAATTCATATTTATACTTAATACATGTAAATCCAACTCATAACGATTTCAAGTCCTATCCATCATGCTCAAGGCGTATCAGAGGGGCAAAACGACCTCAGGTCCAAAGTACTCATTCACACAGAATGACCTCGAGTCCAAAATACTCATTCATACAGAACGACCTCGGGTCCAAAATACTTGTCCAATAATATTACGGAACGGCCTTAGGCCCAATCATGACATTGAACGGCCTCAAGCCCAATCACATTACAGAACGACCTCAGGTCCATTATTTCCATATTTATATTCATGATCATGATCACATTCGTATTCAATGGCCTTAGGCCTATTTCGTGTCCTTGACATACATATCAGACGGCCTTGGGCCCACTTCATATCCTTGTCAAACATATCAAATAGCCTTGGGTCCATTTCATATACATACAAAACGACCTTTGGTCCATGTAATCAAATATACAGGACGACCTTTAGGCCAATTTCATATTCATTCAGAACAACCTTTGGTCCATTCAGATGACTTCATACTTATCAATTTCATTATAGTCTTGCACAATCAGACAAATAGAATGCTCGTTCATAATTCGAATTCACGAGTCCAGAACACTTACACATGAGTAGTATTTAAAAATAGCATATATGGACATATCTTTACTAAAGTATTACTCACAGTATTCAGATGCTTGGTTCACCCTTGTAGTTGACCCTACACAATTCATAACACACATAGAAATCAGATCACAATACAATTTATTCCGTTCTTAACTTGTTTAATTCTCGTATGCTTCTTTCTTACTCTTTTAATTCATTTATAATGCCCAATGTATGCCTAAGAGTGCTTAAAAATAAAAGAGAACGGAAATCAGAACATGAAACAACTTTTCAAAATTTTCTGAAATAGGGCTCTTCGCTCGAGCGCAACATTGGCCGCTCAAGCGGACCCCTTGGTCTGCAAAAATAATGGTTGCTTGCATTCTACACTCGAGCGGCAACTTCTCCACTCGAGCGATGATGACGAATTCTGGGTTTTTCCAGAATGTTGTTTGTGCTTCAAAACATAACTTTAAATGATACAACTTACATGCTTTGTCATATATAGCAACCATAAAACTTCTAACATGATATAATGCCAATCCTATAAGATTTGAAGCTCAAATCTCCAAGGATTCATCATACAAGCCCAAATTATATCAAATTCATTTCCTTAAACTTCATGACTCATGCGCATAAATTCTATATTTCCATGGATTGTGCATGCATGTGAAATGTAGACTCTAATTTCATCTCAAATGGTAGAAATGACACTCAAATTCATGAGATTCAACAAAATTATGTATGCATGTGTGATGTGGTGCCAAGTTCCCCTCACATTGAAACTTTAAGAGAGCTTGTGTATGTATATAAGCTCTAGGTGGCAACACTTGGGTTGGGCCCTAAGGGACATCCCAAGTTTGTAGAAGGGAGGAGTTATGGATAAATAGAACCTTGGCTCAAACCACTACACACGCACGCGCACGCCGCCGCCGCCGTCCGTGGGTCAAGTCGATTCTAACATTAATTTATTTGAATTCAAATTTTTTCCAAAATTTGTGCCTCTTCCGAATTCCACAACAAAGTCAAACTGTTTATAGGTTTAAAACTACCCGGACAGATCCAAACTGCCCAGCAGTTATCTATCCAAAACTGCCAGCAGATCTGTTGTAGTTAGAAACAATTATTTGTTTGAAATTTGAATTATATCTATTGCACCTGTTCATTTAAAAAAC
>NW_021024573.1:861884-882497 GCF_004153795.1 Camellia sinensis | reverse complement strand
CTAAACCAAACATGTTTTCGTACTTTTTATCTCTAAAACACATCTCTCAAACACAAACCAAACATACAAACTTTGTTTGGTTCCTATTTTTTAAAAATAATTTTCAGAAAGTTGTACGTTTTTATTTTTTGTGTTTTTTTTATTTTTACTGAATTTTTAAAATATTTTATGCAATTTTTTTACTTTTTAGACGCACTTAACATAAATACACCTAAAAAGTAAAAAAATTGTAAAAAAAATCTTTTAAAAATTCACTAAAAACTAAAATATAAGAATTAAAAACTGAAAAACTATTTTTGAAAATTGCAAAACCAAACAAAGGAACAAGTTTCTCTTTCTCAAAAATTATAGTCTACTATTTGTGTGTGTGTGTATATATACATGTATTATTTCATTTTTTATTTTCTTTTCACCACACACTCCATTTTGTTTTAGCTAGCCCATTAGAATTATCATGTACTAAAAAAGTAAAAATGGGTCTCATTTTTATCTCTATATACACTTCAGCAAAATTTTGCTAGTCTACTACAAATGCTGTTGTTGAAATTATATGTATTATTTGATGAGTGGTGTGGCATATAAGCACCAAATAATTTTCATGTGAAAGTTAATGCCTACTTGAGGTTCCCTAAAATAATAAAGGTTAACATTATACGAAAAGAATTTTCATATAAAATTTTTATATAGAATAATATGGTCTTTTGTATTCATTCCAATCTAAGGCAAAACCCCTAGTATCATAACTAGGGGTGTGCATAATACCGTCGAAAGTGCCGAAACTGTCCAAACCGTACCGAGCCTCACCGCCAAGGCAAATTCGTTATTATTTGCCAATCGAACCGCTGTTTTTTTGTAAGAAAAATGACAAATTCTAGTGACACTTTTATCAATTCGCCGGTTTCTATTTTTCTTCCAAACCGCACCGACCCGCACCGCTATTAAATCATATTTTATAAGATTCTAAAAATTTTTTTTTACTTAAGTTTGCTTGTTGTTCTATACTTTAGAATATAGTATTTCACTACTGTTCGAGGAGAATTCAAGATGTCAGTAATCCAAAATAAAGTTGGATTCCAATTCACTTTTCAATCTTTTTTTTTTCTGGCCATGTTGCAAACTTGCATCAGCTCACTTTTCAATCTAAATACTTTTCAACAGTAAACATTTTCAATATATTGTAAACCCTGAATAATATTTGACACGGATAGGCCCACAAGGCATACGGCCCACAGCAAACCACCCCAAACCCATCGCTTGGGACCAATGGCATAACCCGGTTGGCAAAGCCCAGGACAGCTGGAGGCCATCTATACATGGAGGGCCAATGGCATTTGGGCACATGGCAGGTGGGACACGGGCCACATCAGCAGACAAAGATCTGCAGAGTTATTATCACAACACATCACCATTAATGCATCCCATCACAGCATTTATTACGACAACACCCCCCTCCCCGTCGGAACAGAGCCCCATCACCCTGAACAAGGTAAGCTACGGCACAGGCTTTCGGCGAAAGGAAGCACGTCACAAGAGACAGGAAAATGATGACAAAAGGATATAAGCAATGATAGAAAGACAAGAAGAAGGTTAAGTTATCTCTCTCTTAATCCCTCTCTCGATATTCCCTACTTCTTCCTCTACTAATTCTCACGCCAGAGGGTTCACTAGGGGACTACCCCGTTCCCCTTTGGGCTTGCATGCAGGTCATTTGACGGAATCATCACCCCGAACCGGAACCTGAAGAGCCTGGACCAGTCCGACCCATTCGCCCGGGAAGAAGAAACTTATCAATATTAATTTTATGTATTGTATTTGATCATTGTAGCTTCCACAGATGCTTGTAATGAACTGATGGCAAAATCGTTGATATTATCATATACTTGTTGCATCAGAAGAAAGCTTCGCAAGATACTTAATATCACGGTGTCTCTCGTTTTTTTTTTACTCTTTGATTTAAGTTTTGTAATTTGAATTATATTTTTTATAAACCGCCAATCCGCTCGAACCGCTAAGGTAAATCCGTCATTATTTGCCAACCGAACCGGTGATTTTTGATAAGGAAAATGACAAATTCTAGTGACACTTTTATCAATTCGCCACCCGTCATACGATTTCTATTTTTCTCTCAAACCGCACCGACCCGCACCGCGCACACCCCTAATCATAACTCAGAATTACAAATCTCACAATCATATCATTTGGTAGGAATTTTATATATAAAAATTATGTTTATAAATCAATTTTCATTAATTAAGGTAAAGCATATTGGCCCCGTTTGGTAGAACTGTGGAAAAGTGATTATAGATTATAACTTAACAGATTATGACTTATAGCTATGAATATAAGTTGTTAACCTGTTTAGTGCAACTGTGGAATTATGGATTTAAGTAGTAAAGTAGTGTTCGGTTAATAAGCTGTAAAATAGCTTTTTACTGTATAATTGTCTTTTCTGCCTTTTTATGATATAAAAATAATTATTTTGTCATTTTTTTCAGTTTTAATTTTTAAAAAATTATTTCAATAATAAAAGTTAATATAATTAGTATTAATTAGCATCAATTAATATAAATATTGATACATTTGATAAAAATATAATGGAAGTATTATTGTTACAATTTTTTTCCATTATAAATTAATTAGTATCAATTAATTGCTTAATTAGTATCAATTAATACTAAAATTATTAATTAGTATCAATTAATGACTTAATTAGTCTCAATTAATACTAAAATTATTAATTAGTATAAATTAATATTAATAATTAATTTTTATTAATATCAATTAATATTAATAATCAATCATTGTTGTTAATTAGAATCAATTAATAATTAATTCATTACAAAAGTATGCAATATTAATTTATTAATAATTAATACCAATTAATATTGATTTTTTAATTAATATTGATTTTTTTCTTTTTCTTCAGAAATATACAATTTTTTATTTTTTAATTAATATAAAAATATACAATAAGAATTTATTAATAATTAATACCAATTAATATTTATTTTTAATTAATATTGATTTTTTTTTCTTTTTCTTCGGAAATATACAATTTTTTATTTTTTAATTAATGTAAAAATATACAATATGAATTTATTAATAATTAATACCAATTAATATTTATTTTTTAATTAATATTGATTTTTTTATATTTTAATTAATATTAATATTTGGGTATTGACGAGGGCATTTAAGTAATTTTAGTTCCCCACACCAACTGCGTGCTTAAGTCAAAAATTTAAGCACCCCTTGACCAGCTTTTGAGATAAGCTGAGAAATAGCTTGATTAAGCTGGTTAATTTAAGCTGTACCAAACATAATATTTTAACTTAAATTAAGGTAAAAGCTGAAATAAGCAGCTTATAAACCCTACCAAACAGGCCTTTTGTCTCCCAACAAGTCTTTAGACATAATTCATTGCGTCACATTTCTATGCAATCCCATATGTGGAGAAATTTTTTGGGTAAATATATGTGGAGAAATTATTTGGTCTTAAACACTAATCAGATAAATTTCCAAGCAATTTGCCGGTAGATCTCACTTTTAAGTCTCATAATTTTGTGACTCCACAAGCACACGAGCCACTAATTGAAATTATGTGTCATTTGATCAATGGTGTGTTGAGAAAATACAAAATAATTTTCTTTCAAATATTAAGTGGTATACCATACAGAGCACTAAATAATTACTTGAGTTAATTCAATTGGCTACTCATAGGGCTGCACACAAACAAAGCCGTTCGTGAACAGGGTTGAATTCGGCTTGGTAAGAGCTCGTTCGAACTCGATTCTTTAAATTTTTAGTAAATAAGTCCAAACATTCTAAAACTCGGCTCATTGGCTGGCTCGTTTAATATTTATTATTTTTATATTGAATAATGTAAAAATATGTATAAAAAATAAGATAAATACGTTATTTATATATTTAAAAAAATATAAATATAGAAAATAGTAAACTATAGAAAGAACATTTATATAATAGTGATAGTAGATATATTGTTTTGGTAAAATATTGACTTTTTTTAGTATGTTTATATATATTTATATATAATTGTATAATCAAAATTTTAATTGTAACTTTAGTCTCATGCGCAAGTATGAATTTATAAATTTTTTAACTCGTTAAAACTTGTGAACAGCCTCGAACTCAAGTCAAGACTAAACCAACTCAGTTTGAGTTCGGTACGTTAAATTTTTATTGAATTCGAACTCAAGTTCAAGTTCGTTAGAATCTTAATAAACAAGCCTAGACATATTAAAACTCGGCTTGACTCGTTTGTAATCCTATCTACTCGTATACATTTTCAACTGAGAAATCAATGGGTCAAACATTACTAAAGATAAGAATTGATTTATTCTTTTGCATTATGAATTTTCTTCAATTGTTTGTTTTTTCTGTTTTGAAAGTATTTTTATACTATTTGTGAAATATGAGTTGAATTTGGGTTGGGTTGGGTTTGAAGTGATGTGATAGAGAAGTGATGTGACTTAAATAAGATAATATGACTTAAATAGAATAATAACTTTTTGACTTTTTAATTTTTTTAGAATACCCCAAACAAGACCTTACTTCATTTTTCTCGCATTAAACCCTAGTGGGGAAGAGAAGGTTGAGTATTTTGTCCTCTTACAAGTCTTTGGACATAGAAATTATGATCTTGATATGCGTTTGTTCCAAGGAATAGTTTGATTCAAATGGAATTTTCCTTATCTATCTGCATGTATTTAGACCCAATCCGTACATGGGGAACTATTTTCAACCGTAGAATATGTTCCATAGCATAAAGCAGACAAGTGTTTAGACATGACCGCCCAATCGATGCTCTTATTGTAACAATCACCCCCCACCTATGTATTTGTTTTTCCAGAAAAAACACAGCCTGCCAATTTGGCACCTGATGCCAATATGCCACCAACCATAAGCCAAGAGGGACTGACTAGGACACTGGAATGACCAATCTCCAACTATCTCATTAAGTTCAATTTATTATGTATCGTGTCTTCATTTAATAATAAGAAGATATATAAATATTTTATCTAAATAATAAAATAAAATAGTTACGTATTTCTCAATAATACGTAAAAAGCATACTACATATGATATAAGTAATTTATCCCAACTAAAAGTCTTTTATATTCAGGTATTTTTTTGAAAAAATCTCAAATCAACTTGATAGTAGGAAAAAAAATCTCATTTTTATGGTGGTGCAAGTCTATTTTTGGTGGGGCGTAAGTCATTTCCCGTATAGGTGCAATTATTTTTAGATTACTCCACTCGAATAGAATATTTCTTATTTTCTTAATTCTAATATTTTCAGTTTTCAAAGTTCTTGTTTTTCGTCTCCGTACCTTTCCCCACATCAAGACAAGATACGTGATATCTGTTTAATTAAAATTGATTGATTTATCATATCTAGCATTGAAAAAACAAATAAACAGAGAGGAGCATAAAGTAATAATGATGCTGCAAATAGAGAATCCTCATCAGAGTTCACCAAGAAAACGAGCAATTCTAACCATATGTTGGTGCCTGCCCACTAGCAGCACTAGGCAAACTTTAGCACCATCAATGCTAAGAATATCTCTTTTATGTGTTTGTGTGACTCAACTTGTTCAAAATAGAAAGTGAATTCCCATTGTGTGCAAGCAGAAGATAAGAGTTGTACAACCCCAAAAACACAATTGAATTCAATATTTGATCCCAAAAACTATATTGGTGGTGAAATTTTTTAACAATGTCCATTCAAAATAGGGTGTGGAAGAGTTGAAAAGAGCATGAGAAAATGTTGTAGGCCCTGTTTTCTTGAAAAGGAACAAACCATTTTATCAAGTGTTTTTATCATATGGGCTGGGCTTTCCTACAGAGACCGGAGGGTACTGTTGGGCTCGTGATGGCCCACTACGAGTCTCATTTCGATAATCTGAACTGTTCAATGTGTAGAATTCATTGATTACTATATGCTTGTAAAATATCACGTTGATTGAATATCGATAGCTATCTCATTAGATCAAATTTCTGTCAACCGTTTATTTTTTACCGTCTATTTTTTTTTAACACAAAACTGATTTGAACACATAAATATCAATATCCGATCAACGTGATTTTTTATAAATATATAGTATTCAATGAGTTTTACACATTGAATAGTTCAGATTATCGAAACGAAATCCTTGGTAGGCCCACGGACCCAACAGCACCCTCCAGTCGACGGATTGGAGGGAAGCCAACCCCATAAAAGCCAACCCCTTATCATATTTATGTGGATGTCACAATTCCTTCATAGAGTTGTCAATTTACTCAAACTCCATAGATTTTTAGAACTTCCTTATCTTATTATTATTCAAAAAGAGATGAAGAAAGAAAAAGAAAAAAAATAGAATAGTCCAAAATTCAAAACAAAATAGTGATATTTGCTCTAGCTGAATTTCACCAATTTTTTCATATCTTATGTAAATTTGCGCAACATGTCATTTGTTGAGTAGATCTATGAAAAAAGAATGTGGTAAAAGTAATAATAATCAAATCCATCAATTAATATGTAATTGTCTCTTTAAAAAACAAAAAACAAAAACAAAAACAAAATAAAGTGACCATGCAAATAGTTTAACCAAAAGAAAGAATGGGATCATCCATCCACAAAAATGTTTCCTATTGTTTCATAAAAATCAGATCATGTGATTGCAAGGGCATGAAATTGTGATCAACAAAGGATCCCAGACCCAATTGAAAGACGGTTAGAAGGCTCAAAGGTGAGATGAATTGGCTGATTCTTGGTCTAGATGATAAGAGAGAGGGCAATAATTCCAAATAAAGCCAAACTTTGGAAAAGTACTGTTGACTTCTTGTGTGCCCTATGACTCTGATCAAGAAGATAACTAGACTTTAATCTCTTTATCGAATGTGTGGCATGGCATGAGCATCTTCACACTTGGGTCTGTCATTGAGTCCCCATTGTTCTCTCTCTCTCTCTCTCTCTCTCTCTCTCTCGCTTGCTCTAACATCATTGTCATTGTCACCATCAGTTTCAAGAATACTATCAACCAGTTAACAATGTATTTTGTTGTTTTATATTAAGGTTAATTATAATTATTTTTATATCAATATACTTGTGTTTTAGTTGTTGTTTTGTATTGGGGTTTAAATCTATAATCGAGAAAGATGGTTACCCAACTTGGAATAAGTTGAATATACCAAATGTGATGCCAGGATTATAAGTTGCAAATTGTAGATCGTTCATTAGGTTTAAATTAATATATTAGGCAAAGCATGCGACTGATTAATGTTTAATATATGTACGTAAATTTCAATGCTAATTAACCAACCAAATTATAAAATTATAAAATAAGTCATTTTCAGTCTACAACCTTAACCTTTCATGATACTTTAAATGTCAAACATCCCTTTATGTGGCCATTGTGGCTCTGAACAATTAACATATCAACTAACATAACCCAAAGGGTTAGTGAGTTTCGATGCCTCATTAAGACGTCAAGAATTTTGTCTTTTTGATCTGCCAAAAAAAAAAAAATTACAAATGTATGTAACTATAACCACGCGAACCATTAAGTTATGTTTAAATTTTAGATTTGTTAAGAGAAAATAATAATGGGAAATCAAAATTACTTTTATAAACACATATTTACATGGTTAACCAAATAATCATAAAAAAAAATAAATATATATATATATATATATATATATCTTTCCTACCAAGAACTTTTCATTTTCCCACACCAACCAAAAGAAAATAGGAATATATATATTCTTTCATTCCATTTTCCTTTTTTTCTGTTCTTTTTTTTTTTCTAGCACAAATTCAATATTCAAACAAATCATTAATGTCGTAGGCCACTAGTGTGTATTCTATGGTCTAACTATGAAGGTTCCCCCAATTTTTTTTTTTTTTTAAATGAGGTTCAGTCTATATTAATATTCTATGGTCTAATTATGAACGTTCCCCCAGTTTTTTATTTTTATTTTTAAATGAGGTTGTCACATAGCTACATTGAATTGTTTTTATTTTACTTCCTATAGATTTTTTATTTTCCCTTAATTAAATGGTTTTGACTTAAATAGATTTGTGTTTGCTCTGAGGTTTGCACACCTCATGATGAAGTATAAGCCGTCTCAGGAACAGGTTTGCATAACCTTTCTTTGACATGGCAGGTGATTCTAATTTCAAGGATAACATCCAAGACTTTTCTTCTTTTATTTAATTTTTCTTTTTCATCCTTTTTTAGGACAGAGCTTAAGGCCTTACAACATCATCAATTTTTGTTTGACATTTTATTGTTTAAAAAAAAAACATTAAAATAAAAAAAAAAGATTCATGTTAGATGTTATTCATACATATAAATAAATAATAAGATTCTTTTCTTCAATAATTGAGAATCAGAAGTATATATTAAGGTTGCCAACGAACTTGCCCTCTAGTGGAATAGAAAAGCCTACTCTCATGTTTTTTTAGAATTTTTTTTATAATATGATTAATCTGTATATGTATATATGCATATATGTTTTTATAAGTCAACTTACCCTCTGGTGGAATAGAAAAGCCTACTCTCATCTTTTTTTCTACAATTTTTTTTATAATATATGATTAATCTGTATATGTGTATATGCATATATGTTTTTATAAGTCAACTTGTTGAGACTATGCTTCTAAAAATTATACTGACTTATTGATATAATTATGCATTTTTGTAAATACTTTAGTTCTTTCTTGTCAAACTCATGAATTATGAAAAATGACATATTGAAATTTGAAGAAATTACAAATCAGGGTAGTTTAAAAAAAATAATTACGAATTTATAAAAAAAATATGATTTTAATTATTAATATTTATAAAATTTATTATTGATTAATAATTATTTGGATAATGTTAGGGATACTAAATTTTCTACCAAATAACATGGGTGTGGACCTTACATTCATGTAAGATATTTAGTCATTCAATTGGTAGAAAATTTGAGGCGTATAACATTTTCCTAATTATTATTTTCCCTTGAGATTTTCCCGAGCTATATTTAATGGGTTTAGAAAAGAAAAAGAAAAATTAATGAAGTGAATCTAATTTTTTTAACATTTTTCCTTTGCTTTTGTTTTTTTATTTTATTTCTTCCACAAAAGCCTTCACAAATTTAAAGTTCGAACGAAACATTACATTAGACATAAGATTAAATATAATGTACAACAAAGCAAGATTGGAACACTAATAATCCATGATTAAAAAAAGGCTAATAAGCTAGAACCCCATTGTATCATTTGTCACATAATTTTTTTTTTATAAAAAAATCAACTTATTTCTTGAAATAAGTCAAAAAAGTAATATAAAAAACTGACTTATTTTAGTTAGTTTTTTGGGAGGTACTATTTCTACCAAAACATTAAACAGCTAATAAAGTTATTAAACAACATAGTTTATTTTAATTATTACAAATTTAAAAAAAAAAAAAAACTATACATATGCTAAATAACACAATTTATTTCAGTTTTAACTTATTTATTAATTTGTAAGTTAAGAGTAACTCCAACTGTGTACTATCCATCGTGCTATTAAAATTTGATACTCCCTCCGTCCCAAAATAATGGTCCCTTTTGGGGAATCTAACTTTTTTTTGTAGTACAATTATTGCATTCCCCTACCCCATTACTAATAATCCTACAAACTTGTTGGATTAATTATCCATTGGATTAATAATCCTAAACCAAAATGTCAAAACAAACATAGGATTATTGGGCCCACGGATTAATAATCCCAATCCTATGCTTTAATCCTTCCAATCAAACATACCCTAAACGGCTAATAAAGTTATTAAACAACATAGTTTATTTTAATTATTACAAATTTAATAAAAATAAAAATAAAAACTATACATATGCTAAATAACACAAATTATTTCAGTTTTAACTTATTTATTAATTTGATTGGGTGGATTAGAGCATGAGATTGGGATTATTAATCCATGGGCCCAATTATTCCATGTTTGTTTTAACATTTTGGTTTAAGATTATTAATCCAATGGATAATTAATCCAACAAATTTATAGGATTATTAGTAATGGGGTAGGGTTGGGATTATTAATCTAATGGATATTAATCCAATTGGATAGTGAATACCATACTAATTTAATAGGATTATTAATACTTCACTATTAATCTTGTGAATCAAACAAGAAGAGTAAATCCAATTGTATACTATCCATCGTACTATTAAAATTTGATACCGTAGGGAAAAAAAAAAAAAACACTTCAACAATAGTTATTCATCGCGCCAAATCGTGACAAACTTTAAAATGATTAATTGTTTGACCATTGACTTTTTTAATATTGAGAAAAAGATTAGAAATTCTAAATTAAGAGTTTTAATTGACGTACGAATTTCATGTAATGTGATGTTTTGATTTTGATTTTTTTTTTTTTTTTTTTGTTTGGATCTTTCACATGATTAGTGCCCTTTTAGAACTTTCAAATTAGAGGAATGTATTATTTTTGTTACTATTGTGACCCAAAAAAAAATTCCATGTCATGTATCTTTATATATATTCAATAATTTAATAAATTAATATTAATCATTGTGTTTGGTTTCAATTTTTTGAATCTAATTTTCTAAAAACTAATTTTTTTTTATTTTTCGTATTTTTTTTTAGTGAATATTTTTTAAATTTTAAGCATTTTTTTACTTTTTTATAGACACCTTATTTAGATGTAACTAAAAAGTAAAATATTTGTGAAAAAATATTTTAAAAATTAATAAATACACAAAAATATGAAAAATATACTAAATTTTCGTATTTTTTTATATTTTTGGTATTTATTAAATTTTTTAAAAAAAATCACAAAAATTATACTTTTTAAGCATATTTATGTTAGGTGTGTCTAAAAACTTTTTTAAAAAAAAAATTGCTTAAAATATTAAAAAAGTTCAACAAAAATTTAAAAAAATACGGAAAACATAAAAGTAGAATTTTCTGAAAAGTGTTTTCAAAAAACTAGAAACAAACATATTTTTTTAGAAAATAGTAACCTTCATATTAAAATAATTTTAATTTAAAACAGAATTTGAAGACATTTCATAAAAACTACTAACAAACAAATTTTAGTTAATGAAAGTTTGAATTAAGTTAATGAATTTAAGCTGTTAAAAATATTAATTATTAGATCACAAAATATTGGGAGACTTATTTATAAGTTATTTTTCAGACACTTATGGTAGGCTAAGTCCTGTATAATTTCTTATAGAGTCTCAAGTTCTATTTAGATAGGAATGTATTCCACAAGATTCTATATAAACGTAACGTGACGTGAAACTTATATAAACGTAACGTAACGTGACACCTACATAAACGTAACGTAACGTGACATCTACATAAACATAACGTAACATGTCACGTTACGTTTCGCAAACTTAATGAGATTTTATTTTTTAAAATTGAATGTGAAAATGTTGCTGATTTATGTTGCTGTCACGTTACGTTTATGTAGGTGTCACGTTACATTACGTTTATGTAGATATGATAAGAAATTGAATATTGCCATAGATCATAAGTGTCACGTTACGTTTATGTAGATATGATCTATGGTAAAATGTAATTTCCTACATGAGAAATTGCATGTTACCATAGATCATAGGTGTCACGTTACGTTTATGTAGGTGTCACGTTACGTTACGTTTATATAGATATGATCTATGGTAACATTCAATTTTCTATATATGGTTTAACTATTATTTATGATATTAACAACTAATATTGAGGGTAAATGTGTCAACAAACTTTCCACAGGACTTATGGGAACATAAATTTTTTAGTAGGACCATATGTAGTATAAGTCTCCCTAATAGAACTTATAAATAATTTTTCCCAAAATATTTGATTAAAAATATTATTTAAAGACATTATAAATATATATATATATATATATATAATTAGATATACAATCACATCATATTTTCCAAATTGAATCAAATTATAAAATTAATTTATCCATTGTTCAAGTCTCTCAAAATATGATATTTCACCATAACTAAAACAACATAATCGTGTGGAGATGGTTTAACTATTGTCTTACAAACTACCATGAAAAACAAAAGAAAAATTATAATTTAGTAAACTTTTAAAAAATATATATATAAAACTTACCACGGATGCTTAATTTTTTTATTTATTTTTACTAAATTTGCACTCAATTGTAATTTTCTCAAAAATAACCTAACTAATTTTTCTATTTCTAAAAAATAAAAAATAAACTATGAATAACCAGGAGGTAGGATTGGGAACATGGGAGTGTGTTGTGCCTCTAGGGCACAGCACTGTATTGCGAGCCTGTAGGGGCTTTTTTTTAAGGCAGTGGCCTTGCTCCAGTCCAAGATCGGACTGGATTATGCTGTTGGGCTTGTGAGGGCTCATCACGGATTCTGTTTTGATAATTCGAACTGTTCAATGTGTAGAAATCGTCGAGTACTATATGCCTGTATGAAATCACATTGATCGGATATCGATAGCTATGTGAACAAAACAGTTTTTTATCAACCGTTAATTTTTTCACCGTCTATTTTTTTTTATACAAAACTGATTTGATCACATGGCTATTAATATCCAATTAACGTAATTTTTTACAGGCATATAGTACTCGACGAGTTCTACACATTAAATGGTTCAGATTATCAAAACGGATCCAAAAAATAGGCCCCATGAGCCGGACTGGACGGGTCTAGTCTTGATCTCAACTTGAGACAAGCTAGACCCTTTTTTAAATTTGTTTTGATAATTCGAACAGTTCATATTGTAGAATTTCAAGTAGGTCATCCATACAAAAAATCAAATCAATTAAACATTTGTAACCTATAACAAGATTACATTTATGTTTAAACAAATAAATGATTAGTAAAATTTTGATAATTTTTTGGGCAAATTACATATACCTCCCTCGAGGTTTGGCTAAATTACAGATATCCCCTGAGGTTTCGGAAATTACATCCCGCCCCCTGAGGTTTGTATTTTCATAACAATTTGCCCCCTGAGGTTTATATTTCATAACAAATTACCCCCTAATTTGTTATGCAAATATAGTATTCATGGGGGAATTTGTAATTTCTCAAACCTCATGGGGTATTTATAATTTAGCCAAACCTCAAGGGGGTATATGTAATTTGCCTGAATTTTTTTAAAAATAATTATGGTCCAATCATGGGATTACGCATGTCCAATTAATTTCAATATTTACATTGATGATATATTTGACAAACTCTATAATATAAACAGTTCAAATTATCAAAATAAAATCC
The DNA here is from genome assembly GCF_004153795.1 of Camellia sinensis. Lineage (NCBI taxonomy): Eukaryota > Viridiplantae > Streptophyta > Magnoliopsida > Ericales > Theaceae > Camellia > Camellia sinensis. The sequence goes on along the minus strand of NW_021024573.1, from coordinate 869,208 downwards.
ATATAAACCTCCACGGGAGCATCACAGGGAGATGTTATGACAACACCCTTCCTTGCCCCGTAGGATTGTTAGGAGAGACTTGTGAATCGGATCATAAAATCAAATCGAAAATTATAAGATTCTACTTGTAATGTAAATAAAACAAGAAAATATCCATAATGATAATATATCTTGAATAATTTTAAAATTATTTTAAAAAGGTTAAATTTATACTATACATATTCTTATGTTAACATAAATTAGAGTAAATGTTTAGAAAAATAGTTTATAGTCAAATTTGTGGGAAATTCTACTATATGCACCTTTAGTTATTATCTTTGTGCCTTTGACTATGACCTATTGTGTTGTTGTTTATGTCACATTATAATGTTAGTTATGATATTATTTTTGTTATGATCCAAAAGTTGTTCAATTATGTGATATTTAGTTATAACCCAATTTTTTTTAGTATAACTTCTATGATATTGAGTTATGTCATTTATAGTAATCAAGATTTTTTTTTTTTTTTTTGATCAGGAAGAAATTTCATTACTGAAGCCAAACGACATTTACACAGGAATCCATCCAACAAAAGGCTTACACCAAGCTAAGAAAAATCAGAACAAACAAGCGCACAAGTATAAAAACTATGAGAATCTCAAACGCACAACAAGTGCTTGCACTCGTACTGCAAAGCAGAGGTCGAATAAAATCAACTGTAGAGCGTGTCTAAGATAGGTCATAGATTGTAACCACAGATTGAGTAAGCCACCTAAAAGCTCCGATGGATTCAATACAAACACACCCAAACAAGAAAACAAAAAAAGTGAAAAATACACCTCATACACGGAGGCAACCAGATCTGATTTGTGAACAATGGAGGCAAACAGATCCAAGGCAAATCTGGTTGAGGGAAGGGGAAGACGGCGACGGCGAGCAACGGAGCAGAAGACCAAGGCAGATCCGGCACTGGTGGGAGGAGGAGCAACCCAGCAAAGCTTCCACCAAGGGGAAGAGACGCCTCACAAAGAGGGAGAGGTTGGGAATAGAGAACTCCTAAGGTTTATTAAGCAGTAAAAAAGGAAAGAAAAATGGGGAGAGAGAGAAGAGGGGTGGCCGGAGGTCGGAGCCCCCTCTCCCTCCCTCTCCCAAACGGCGCCGACTGTGAAAAACCCTAAAGAAAGAAGCTAGAGAGAGATGCTCTCGTTTAGAGAGAGAGAGACTCTTGGGGATGCCGGGTTACAATTTTATAGTAATGAAGATTGTGGTGTGTTTCTGCACAAATTTATAACTGATATCATAATCACTTTAAAATTTTAATACGATCAGAATCAGGCTTCATTTGGAATAAATTTTTTAGCCTGATTGTTTAAAAAAATTTTGTTTGGAATAAATTTTTTTGTTTTTTGTGAAGGTTGTGAAAGAAAAAATAAAATGATTATAATTTGAATGTGACATTTTGTCTTATTTTTAATTTTTAACCTATTTTTTCATTTTATGGTATAAATTATCCCAAGCCATACTCCAAACAATCCCTCATTTAGGGGTTATTTGGAATTATCTAAATAAATATATTTTTTGACTTTTTATAAAAAAAAAATTGTACAGAAAAACAGATAGATAATATGACTCAAAAAAGATATATATATATATATATATAAGGGAGAACTTACGTATAGATTCTAATAAGTGGATTTATTGTCCAATAGATTCTATGATAATTAATGATATTTTTCATTAAATATTATTAAAAAAGAAACTAATTGTTAATTTTTAGCCATAGTTTGAAAATTTTATCACAAAAAATATGACTAATTATAAGTTTTAATGACAATTTAAAAAAAATTGTCACAACAAAAGTTACTAATTTTCAACTTTCAGCGACAATTTAAAAAATTCATCACAGAAAAATATTAATAATTGTAAGTTTTAGAGATAATTTATAAAAATCGTGACAAAAAAATCATTAATTGTTAATTTTTAGTGACGTGTAAAAAAATCGTCACAAAAAAATATTTTTATGAACAATTTTATTATGACTTATTTTCAATAGAACTTATTTTCAAAGACTTGATAAGAATTAAATCTAACTATTAAGACTTATTGATAATTTATTTTAAAATATATATTTTTATAATACAACCCAAACACCCTCTTAAATCAAGATTAGGATTGATAACTATAGTAAAATCTCCAAATCAAGATTATGATTACCATGCGAAATAACCAAGTTAACTGGATTCAACCGCAATGAAAGCAAGCAGAGTGAGGAGTCTTTTGGCAATTGATTTTTTAATTTTTTAGTTATTTTTATTTGGGATTAAAAATTTGTTTGGTTTGATTTTTTTGAATTTTTGTAAAATAAAATAAAATATATTATATAAGTAAAAGGGAGTTTCTAACCACAAGTTTTGTGGGAGTTCTAATATTTCAAACTAAAATTTCTAATTTTTTGATTTTAAATAATTAAAAAAATCTTCTATAGCTCTCATTCAAGCAAATATATATATATATATATATATATTTAATATCTCTTGATTTATGACTTTCAAATGAAAAATATATCAAATATATAAAATAAAAATAGAAAGTATATTAATCCATTTCAAAATTCAAATTTGAGGGTCACTAAATATGAAGGGGTTTTTTTTTTAGGGTCTCTGGTATTAAGACTTTATAGTATAAAGGATATTTAATATTTTCATAATGTCTAAGGTCCCTCAATTTGATTCAGAGAAATTCTGCTGCAGAGAAATTTTGTCCAGAGAAATTCTCTCCAACCCAGAGAAATTCTTTGTTTCTCTGTAGAGAAATTTTATTTTTGTTAAAATGTCTTCAAAAGTACAAAGTTAAACATTAAGTTTCTGTTTCTATCAAAGAGACATTTCAACCCCAGAGAAAATCTTCTCCAACCAAAGAAATTCACTTGTAAACCCCTTGAAACAATGAAAACATACCTGGAAATATAGCAAGCCATTTAATCATTTGAGCTTCAAGTCCAGATTTCAACCTTTGTAACTTCCTGAATTTATTTCAAATTCTACACAAGAGTTTACTTCATTTTTGTTATTTGCAGTTTGATGGCTTCTGTGACTTGGATACATATTCACAGAGAAAATCTCATCACCAGAGAATTTCTCTAGATTCAATCCAGAGAAATTTTCTGCATCACCCAAAAAAAAAAAACAACAACAACAACAACAACCTAAAATAATGGCTTGAATTATTGAATGTCTCTGCAACTCTCTGCATCATCCATTCATCCATCAATCCCAAAAACCCAACTTAGTCAAATCTACAATTAACCAACTCTCTGCATATTTGTCAAGTTCCTTTTTTAATTCTGTTTTTGGTCTCCTCAATGAGAATTCTGTTCTATCACAAGTTGTAGATACAATTCTGGGAAGAAAACGATTATGAAGGGCAAAGCTTGCGATTCAACATCAGGGGGGTGGTTTGGAGATGCAACATGACATAGAGGTTGATGATGGAAATAAGATAAATGACAAACTCTATGCTAAAAAATCTTAATACCAGGGACCAATCCAGAGAAAATTTCAATTCAAATCAAAGAATTTCTCTGGACCAACCTAGAGAAATTGCAGTTCAAACCAGAGAATTTCTCTACACCACCCCAGAAAAATTTCAGTAACACAATCTAGATCAACAGTTGGCTGGTCAATTTTGTTTATGACTGGGATTATTGTCAAGTTAGATTCAAAAGCAAGATAAAATATCAACAGTTCAGTCCATTGAGTGAATAAGCAACAATTGCAACATATATATATATATATAAATTAAAATGTGTTTTTGTGCAAAGAGAAAACAATTAATGAAGAACATAAACCAGTCATCGTCTTCTTCTTCCCCAAACTCAACGCCTTCATATTGTACCGTGGAGACGATACAGAAAATTGAATGGGTGACCACAGAGTTGTATCGTGGGGACGATGCAGAACACGTTGATATCATTCAGGGGATTGAGAGAGGCGATGCTTTGCCTGGATTGAGGAGTTATGATCAGATTGCGGAGATTGCGAAGAAGGTAGGGTTTGAGGTTGTGAAGGAGAAAGATTTGGCGAAGCCTCCGGCAAAACCGTGGTGGACGAGGCTGAAAATGGGGAGATTTGTGTATTGGAGGAACCACATTTTGATTACAGTGCTTGCTTTTCTCGGGATTGCTTCGAAAGGTGTTGTGGATGTTCATGAAATGCTGTTCAAGACTGCTGATTATCGAGTTAGAGGGGGTGAGACTGAGATTTTCACTCCAATGCACATGATCCTCTGTAGAAAATCGGAGAAGATACCCGAGGGTCGGATCCGGTGAAGGTGGAGCTCAATCAGCTGGAGAATGAAGTCAGGGGTGAGGAACAAGAGTTGATCTGGACAAGTCTGAGAATGGAGAAGTTTAGAGAGAGAGAGAGAGAGGAGTTTTGATTTGGTAAGATTAAATTTCTCTGTGATATGTTTAGGGACCTTAGACATCAAAAAATAATTTTGTGGATCTCTTCCATTACAAAAAGTGGGAGAGGGACCCTAGACTAATTTTCCCAAATATGAAAGCATTCCATTAATATAAATTTAAAATTATAATGATTTATTCCATAATATATAAGTTTTAAATAATGATCTATTCCATGATTTATTTATATATCTATATATATATATACTATTATAATTGTAAAATATTGTCATTTCATTAAGGTTGAAAGTTGTAATTCTTTTTTCTCATTTATTTTTATTTTGTTTAATTTTTTGTTAATACGTGTTATAATATGATTGGTCTATAAATTAATTTTATATTCTTAAAATAAAATTTCAAATTTGGATTCTTACTGAAATTGTGTTACTATAATTGGAATGAGATCAATATTCATTCCTTAAATTTTGCATCATTTATTAAATTTTAAAATAAAATTTCAAATTTAAATTTTTCTTCAAATTATATTACTACAATTAGAATGAGATCAATATTCGCATGTGTCATCATGATGTGTCATAATATTATTGGTCTAAATATAATTTGTTTTAAATACATGTGTTCAAATTATTAATCACTATTAATTTTTTTCTTTTTTTTGTTTTAAATTTTATAAAAAAATTATATCCTTCTAAGCTATAAGGACTTGAATAATAATATTTTTTAATATAATTTTTTTTTTAACAAAAGAACAAAACATAACTTTTTTAGCACTTAATAAACATGGTGGATTTTGTTAGATAATTTTTTTTTTTATCTCAATTGTCATTTAAAGAAATTAAAATAAAGAAGGGCAAATTACATATACACCCCTCGAGGTTTGGCTAAATTACAAATACCCCCTGAGGTTTGAGAAATTACAAATTCCCTCCTGAATGCTATATTTGCATAAGAAATTAGGGGGTAATTTGTTATGAAATATAAACCTCAGTGGGTAAATTGTTATGAAAATACAAACCTCAGGGGGCGGGATGTAATTTCCGAAACCTCAGGGGGGTATCTGTAATTTAACCAAACCTGGAGGGGTGTATATGTAATTTGCCCTTCTTTATAATGTTGTTTTGACTTGTTTATCAGGCTGGTGTCGTACGAGAGAGACAAACAAACACCGCGCGGTCGCAATCATGAGCAGAGTAGATCCAGTCTCCACTGTCTACAGCTATTACGCGTGACTACCCTCTTGTTTTGACTTTGCATTTTTCTTTCTTGCTTTTATTAGGGTAGCATGTCTCACCCTCCAATGTTATGTGTACTTTTATCCCAAATAAATTATTATAAATACATTTTAAAATTCAAATACAAAGGCAATGGTAGAAAAAATGTTTCATAATTTGAATTAAACGGTAATAATTGCATGTTTTCTTAATAAATTAAGGCTTCGTTTGGGAAGAAAAAAGTCAGGCTTTTTTGGTTAAAATAGTCACAAAAAATAAAATAGGCTATTTTAGCCACAAAAAACAATATCAAATCTAACTCATAATCATTACAATTCTCTCTCACAAAAAAAGTCAAAAAATTCAAAAAGCTAAAAAGTCCTTCCCAAACTGGGCTAAAATAGCCCAGGCTAAAAAATTCAAAAAGCTAAAAAGCCAAAAAATCAACTCACTTCCCAAACGGAGGCTAAATTTTTTATAATGGACAAATAAATATTAAATTCTATTAAAATTTTAATTCGTATAACATTTAATGATCATTTTAGAATTAGTTTTTTTAAGTAATTTTTTAATTTTTTTATAAATAAAAATATATTGTTATATTTGAAAATGACTTTTTTTTTTTAGTAATTTTTAAATTTTTTTTTTTTTACTATGTTAATCAAAAAATTCAATGCTAGATTTTACGGGAAAAAAAATTTGTCATAAATATCCAGGTTCATATAGGTTTTTTGAAAAAATATTTAAAAAAAAAACTAGGGTAAATTAAATTGAAGATTCATGAGGTTTATAAAGAATATAAAAAAGATAATTAGTTTGACATAATTATACAGATATTTTTTTTTAGTAAAGTTAAAACAATCCAAATTAATGAAAATAAGTGTACAAACATATGGACAAAAAACAAAAGAAAGAGAATTCTATTATACACATTTCATATCACATGCACTCTTAATTACGCTATTTTCTTCTTTAGTTATAACCAAATCTCTTCTTTAGTTATGATATTATTTTGAAATTTTGGTTATGACTTTTTGTATTTAGATATGACTTTTTTTTTATTTTTGTAGTCAAGACTCAGAAAGTATGAAATTATGTTATTTATTTCTGTAGTTATAAAATGTATATAGTACACATCCTTTAGCCTTCTCCTAATATAGTATTTTCCTATATATTAATATAAAAACATGAAAAATTCTACAATGCACATCCCTTATCATATGCACTTTTAATTACGTTATTTTCTTATTTAATTATGATCAATTTTTTTTTTTTTAATTATGAGATTATATCTTTGGTTATGCCTTATATAGTCACGTTTTTCAAAGACCCCCCCAGACTACTCTTATTTTCATGCGTATCCCTATACTATGTGAATTCCTTTCAATTTTACCCGTGCCGTCTATTTGAAAACAGGAAGTGGACGGAATGGGTGATGTGGCCCCCTATATTTTCACATGGAAGGAAAATTAAACAACTTGGATGATCACAATCAAGTTACATACATTAGGGTTGCTTAGAACTCCCCAAATCGCAATTAGGGTTTTTAATTTAATCTCAAAATTCCAAAATCAAAGCTGCGAGTGAACAACGACTGTGAAATAACATTGAAATTATAGGTTGAACGATGGGTTGGGTGTTAAGAGAGAAGAATAACGGTGGAGGAAGACAAAAACCTGTATATGATATGTATGTTTTTTTGTTTTTTAAT
>NW_021024573.1:765179-861272 GCF_004153795.1 Camellia sinensis | reverse complement strand
CATTCACTCATAAATGGTTTTGACGTACCGTCTTCACCGTGTGACTTGCCACGCGGCAAGGAACACGTCACCTCTTCGGACCCACCCCAAAACACGTTTGGGGTCCACCCAAATTGGGTTAAAAATATGCCTATATAAAACCATTTTCTCCAACAAATTATACATATCTTGTGTAGAGCCCAACATTTAAGATCTATAATTTATTGGCCTAAATAACAAATTAACTTTTGAACAATCTGATAAAGCACAAAATACAGTAGTTAAGCATTAGCTTTGACATTGCCCAAAATTTTAGGACTTACGAAAATTGTCTCAAATTGGTTCAACAAGTTGATAAGACTTGTCTATACATAAAATAGGTAAGACATAATAATATTCACGAGACATTGTGTATACATATTAGGCAAAAATGGGTAATATTCATGAGTCGTTTGAGTCCTTTCTTTTTAGAAGTCACGCCTATTTAAAAAAAATAAAAAAAATGCAAAATGATTCATGAACATTTTTTTTTTTTGAAGTTGAGCCACACAACTTTGTAATGGTTGGTATAAAGCCAATTTGATTTATCTTATAATTTTATTACAAAATTTCATAATATCAATCCGAAAATGTGTAATCTTATCACAAATTGATATAATAAAAAATATTATAACCAAATTATTATGTTAATTTGTAACGATATTACACATTTTGTAATTAATATTACGAAATTTTATGATAAATTTATTTTAATTTATAGTGGGGTGCATGTATATGCAGGGATACACACCATATGCTTTTCAAAAAAGTAAAAATAGAATAAAATATGAGTAGTGTTACATCTCTTAATTTTGTCTTTTCAATTCTACTTCTAATGACGTAGCCCATTCTAATGACGTAGCCCACTCTTGTGTGAGGTGGTCTTACACTCCTCTCCATCTTATAATTGAAAAATTATTAGTTGATCCAGAGACGCAACGTGGTGGTATTCCTCACCAATTACAAACATTGTAGATCTTATTTCTTTCTAGAAATATATAAAATAAAGGAAGTGGGAAACAAGGGAATTTTGGGCGGTGGATGCAAAAGGGAGGAGAGAGAGTGGGGATAGTGGGTCTGTTATGGATAGAATTAAAGTGGGTGGTGGAAACAATGATGGTGGGGGACAAAAAGAGAGAGAGAGGGAATATACCAGAGAGAGAGAGAGGGATAGTGGGTCTGGGGTGAACACGCACACACTCTCTCTCTGTGCCAAAGCTTCAAACAAAACAGAGAGCTTAACAATCCAGCACGTGGGGCATTTGTGGAGAGGTTTTAGTGGCTTCCAACGCCTCAGCCTGCTCCTCCCAAAGCTCCTCACCCTTTGACTGGCCTCACTTGCGCCGTCTCAGATGTATTTGATATAGATGGATTTGTAAGGAAGAGAGAGAGACAGCAACATCCATTGCCACTGGCCGGCCGAGATGGCCACTGCCGCGTGCTCATTCCGGCCGAGCCTACATACCGTCGCCAACGCTGCCCGTTGGTGTAACTCTGGGCTGTGGCGTGCCTTCCGACGCCGGTGTTCTGGTTTCGGCTTGACGGGAGAGTTGCTGGGGAGGTGGAGTACGCCTTCGACGAAGCAACCATTCTTGCCTAGGACTGCTGATGGGCTGGCGGTGGTGGACGAAGACGGGCGTGAGGGCGTGGCGTAGCAGGGCTCCGTTGGCAGCACAGTATTCGGACTCGGTGGTGGCCGATGCGTTGTCTGGGGATCACCACCGGCTGCCGAGCTTACGGATCGGCGGCCGCGATCCAGTACGACTACGAAGAGTACGAGGGCGAACCGTACCGGGCGATCGAGGACTCGGAGGGAGCGGTACGTGGAAGGGGAGTGCTTGTTCCAGAAGATAGAATTTTTGGTCTGTTGTCAAAGAAGTTGGAAGAAGGTTACTCCAGGGGTGAAACTGGCTTCATTTTGGATGGAATTCCGCGTACAAGAATCCAAGCTGAGATCCTTGACCAACTTGCTGATATTGATTGAATCGTGAATTTCAAATGCACAGAACCTGTTCGAGAACAGAGTGAAAGAGAGAGAAGGCATGTGTAGAGGTCCGGCGGGCGGCCAAGGCGAGGCTGCCGCCCGCCGGTGAAGCAGAATTATTAGCTTCTTAACCTTGCTCTGATACCATGTGAAAATTAATGTATATTATTGATTGATAGATACAAGATTGTTGTGTATATTGATATTTTGTGTTATGTTTACAATGATCAAATATATAGAAGAGAAGAAGGTAGTAGGTGAAGTGGTAGGGGATGAAGTGGAGGTGGTAGTGGTAGGTTAGGTGAGGAGGTGAGTGTGTGTGGTAGGTAGTAGTGGGTTAGGTTTAGTGGGTTTAACAATTTTATATAAAAATTATAATTTAAATGTGATATTTTATTTTGATGACTTATATAACTTATTTTATTTTATTTTTTATATTTTTTTAACTGAAAAGTTAATTGTCAAAGAAGCTTACCCAGAACTTAAAAATCCGTACGGCACGTTGGGGGCATCGGACGAGCAAGGATCTTTTAGAGTGATTTTTTTCTAAAGTTTCTTAGAGCGCTATATTGTGTGGTTGAGATTTATTGACAAGTCACATCAATTTTTAGGGAAATCTCAAAATTTTCTGATGTGACTTGTCAGTAAATCTCAACCACACAATGTAAACACTCTAGAAAACTTTAGGGAAATTTCACTCTAGAGGATCCTTGGTGGCATCGGACGTCAGAGATATTTAAAAAAAAGGATAGTGTTAGGGATCACTAATTTAGTAATTCTAAACCCATCACTAATGAGGTGAAAAAAAAAAAAAAAAAAAAAAAAAAAAACTGTGACAGTGGTCACCAATGTAGTTCTAATTAGAACTCCCACTTATTTTTCTTAAAAAAAAATCAAAGTCAGAGATTGACTTTAGAAAAGTCGACTTTAGAAAAATTCAACTTTCTCAGCAAGATGATATCGTGGCCGTTTCTCTCACTATTAAAAACACCTAGGCCGTGCGGTATAGATCTCACCACGTAAGCAGGACTGGTGCGTACATTTCAAAGATGATCGAAGTGCATTTTCCACGCTCCCCCTACAGCGCGTGATTATGTAACCCAGCCAAGAATCTTTTGCTCTTAACTTTTTCTTTAGAGAAATACAGCACTGATTGAGAGCTGCAGGAGAGCTGCTCTAAAAGCAGCTTTACCGAGTTGGCAATCACTTAAAAAAAAAAAAAAAAAAAAATTTAATGTTAATTTAGAGCTATTCTTTTAAAGTTTTAAAATAATTTTAAGAGAAATATTGGTGCAATAATGGTGTAAATACGAGATGGTAAATGTTTGGGATCCCTTTTGGGGAGACCCCACTACTTTTTTAGTGATGTAAATTAATAATGTACTTTTTTTTCTTTTTTACTTAAACCAATAAGTGAGTGGAGATTGTGTAGGTGATATTTTGTGAGGTAAACTATCAATAAGTCTTAATAGTTAGACTTTATTCCTATCAAGTCGAATTGAAAATAAATCTTGATAAAATCGTCGTTAAAAATAATTTTTTTTGTGACGATTTTTTACACATGTTGCTAAAAATTAACAATTAGTGACCTTTTTTTGTGACAAAATTTTCAAATTGTCACTAAAAGTTGTAATTAATGACACTTTTGTGACGATTTTTTTAAACTGTCGCTAAAATTTATAATTAGTAACATTTTTTGTGACAAATTTCATGTTGTCGCTAAAAATTAACAATTAGTGACATTTTTTTAATAGTATTTAATAAAAAATGTCATTAATTATCATAGGACCTAAGGAGCCGTTTGGTTTTGGCTTTTTGACTTTTTTGACTTTTTTAGCCTGGGACTTTTTTAGTCGTTTGGTATTCTTGTTTGGTTTTTTTGACTTTTTAACTTTGGAATGACAAAATTGCTCTCTACTTAGAAATGATATTTTTTTGACTTTTTGTTTGTATATAGGTCAATTTAGTAATTTTGTAACTTTTTTGCCTTTTTGTGATTTTATAGTTTTTTTTTTTTTTTTTCTGGTGATTATATAGCCAAAATGGTTTGCCAAACCAAGGCTTATTAGGACCTGCACGTAAGTCCCCCTATTTTGTGGAGGTCTAAATCTTTACTGATATGAGATAGTCAAAAATTTGTATTTTTATAGTGGTGCAATAATGGTGTAAATCTTCCATATGTATGGTACAAATTCTGCATGTGTGTTAGAATTATATCACAAAAATCTGTAGCGCAATAATTTCTACACTGTTATGTTTATGAAAAATGATCCGTTGCTCGAAAACGGTGGCTCGAAATTGGCTTGAATGTACAAAACGACGTTGTTTTGTATATATATTCTTTTCTTTTCTTTTCTTTTTCGTGCTTTCAAATGAATACAGACAGACAGAGGGAGAGAGTGAGAGAGAAAGAAAGAGAGAAAAGAGGAAGAGGAAGAGAGAAGAGGCGATGGCGGAGGAGGAAAAGAAGGAAGATCGGTGATGCCAGTGGGTATCCCTCATCTGTTTTCTCTGCTCTTTTTTTTTTCCCCATTTCTAGTAGATTTGGATCTGGATCTGGATCTGGATTTTGTTGTTGATGATGATGATGATGATGTTGTTGTTGTTGATGATGATGATGATGATGTTGATGAAGATGTTGTTGATGATGAAGATGTTGTTGATTCTCTCTCTCTATGTGTTAATGTCTCTCTCTCTCTCTGTGTTGATGTTTGTTGAAGATGATGACGTGTTGATTCTGTCTCTCTTTTCTTTCTTTCTTCTTCTTCTTCTTCTTTTTCTTCTGCTTCTTCTTTCTTCACATTCATATTCTTCATCTTCAGTAAAACGAGAAAGAAAAGCAAAAAAAAAAAAAAAACCAAGATGACGTCATTTTGGGTTTGGACTATTCGAGCCACCCCTTTTTCGAGCTACCAATCGGAGTTATATATTTATTTGCAATTCCCATTTTTCTTTCCCAATATTTTTCAGTAATAAAATTCTCATAGTATAAAAAACGGAAATACTTCGGTGTGCAATTTTAATACAAAATTACGTAAATTTTCAAGAATTGACATAATTGATCTCAAAAAAAATGTCAAAGTTGAATACAAATTCACTTAAATTCGTGAAAACTTATACAAATTTGTAAATTTAAAGAAATTTGTGTTCAAATTACATAATTTTATATTAAGATTACATTGCACCTGAGAAAATTTTCCTATAAAAAATATATAAAATGGTTTAAAATGCATAGCTTTTGAATGACAATAGATTTAAAGAGAATTCAATCACTTTATTAATAATTAAAAAAAAAAATTGTGGATATTACGTTGAAATGTGTTGTTTTCCTAATAATCTTTGAGGAGAAAGTAACAATCCTTTAAGAATGTAAGGTTGTGTTTGGTTTAGAGGTGGAATCATAATTCCACTCACTTATTTTAGTGTGTGTTTGGATATAGTTTTTAAAAATTGATTCCATATTCACGTTTGAAAATTCTTTTCAAAACATGTTTAGCAGAGTGAGTTTTTGAATTTTGAATTTTGCAATTGGGTCTACCCAGTCTTTTTTTTTTTTTTGTTTTTTTTTTGGCCACCTATTATTTAAAAGAAAAAATTTATATTTGTTTTTGATATGTTTAAAATATATAAATTATTTTTTTTAGACCAAGATGACAAATTATTTGGCCATTTATTTAAAATTAACAAAAAAAAATCAATAAAAATTAATTTGTCACAGTAATTTTTTAAAAATAAAAAATATTTTTAAACAAAACAATTAAATAAATTCCAATCAAATATACAATCAAAAGTAATTTTGAAGCACTAACTAAATATTTTTTTGTAACAAAAAATAATATATATTTTTTAATATTTTAAATAAAAAATGTTTTTTGAATATTTTAAATAAAAAATTTATTTTTTTCAATAAATTTTTTTTTTCGAATTGAATTAAAAAAGAGTTTGATTATGAGTTTTGAATAGAATTTTCAATAGAGTTTTGAGTTGTATGTTTGGCCATGAGTTATAAGTTTTTTATTTAAGTTTAAAATACTCTTTTCAAAATTCATAACCAAACAACTTTTCTTATTTTTCAAAAATTCAAAACTCTTTTCAAAACTCATAACCAAACAAATTTTATCTTCTCAAATCATGATTCAACAACTCACAAACTCAAAATATATTTCCATTATCAAATCATGATTCTAAAACTATACCAAGCGTTACCTAAGATTCTCCTGAGAGAGTGGGGGATTTAATTCCTAATTAGGGCATCTCCAATGGTGCATTACTTTTTTCACCAAATTTGAGTAAAAAATTGAGTAAACAACTCTCTTTGATATCGCCTGCTCTAACAGAGGGATTTGGCTTTTCATTAAACCATCGGTCAACCAAGTGGACGATCGGGCGGTCGACCAGTCAATGCAAAATTTTCACAACAATTAAGTTTGCATCAGATCACAACAATTCAAGATCTATTTGACCCTAATTTTTAGAAATCCCTAGGCGCATGTATGTTATAGCGAATCCGATTTTGACTCGACCCATTTGATGTTCCAGATTCAGGTTTTATAGTTTCCACATGTTGTTCATATCCTTTCCCCTTTATTCTTATTTGAGTTTGGCTGTTAAGTCGGTTGGAACATGTTTGAAACAGGTTGATTGTTTAGTTTTCAAATCTTTGTTGCTTGGATTTTTACTCTTCCTCTCGAGCGGCACTTCTTGCGTTCGAGCTGGTTTTGCGAACTCTCAGTATTTTTGCAGGTCTGCAAAAATAGTAAGAAAGTGTATTTTACGCTCGAGTGGCTCTTTTCGTGCTCGAGCGGGGTCAGCTCGAGTGGCCATTCTTGCGCTCGAGCGTTGGTCTGTTATCTGCAAGACTACTAGATATGTGTATTCTGCACTCGAGCGTCACTTCTTGTGCTCGAGTGGAACAACTTATTGTGTTTGACGCTCGAGCGTTAACTCTTGCGTTTGAGTAGACTGTGCGTATATCATTTTGCGACAGCCACATTTCTCATCACTTTTTCATCTCTTTCTCTCTCTAAAACATTTCAAAACCTTAGATCTTATTGATTTTGGTGTTTAAGATGAAATTGGAAAAAATAGAGTTTTACCCTAAAATGCCTTGAATGATTATTTTGTTTAGATAATGAAATTGGTATTGAAAGTGTAAAATTGAGAGGTTGCTTACATGAATGGTGTAGTTGGATTGTTTAATCTCTCACCCATGGAAGTTTGGATAATTTATCTATTGTAAAGATTGTATATCTATTTAAAAATATCTGTTTTGGGTTATCGGTGGAAGATAGCCATGATTGTTTTAAAAATTGCATGAGGATTAGGCAGATTAAAACTAATCTCTTGGTCGTTATCATTGAATACGATTATGAATTCTATACATTGTATATGTATGATATTTGGGAGAAGCAATGTGATATACTCCATATGTGGAAGAAGAAATGTGATATACTCCATATGTGGGAGAAGAAAGAGGATGAACTCCATTAAATTAAATTGTCCTGTGTGTCTAGGGTGAAAGTCCCGAAAACCGCGCGTATACATGGGTGCAGATTCCCGCGGACGAAATTTTCATAAAACGGCAAGTGAATGTATTTGTATGATATTAATACTGGTTAGAGATCTGTGGGGCGCATCATCTGTTTGATTAATTAAGCGAAGTGGGTATAAATAGTGAATTGGGATAAAATGAATTAAGATGTAAGTTTGTTATAACTTGGTTTTGGAGGAGAATTGTGAAAGAATTTGTCATTTGGCATTGAATCTGTGCATTTTACTTATATCTCTATTAAACCTTATATATTGTGCGAAATTGTTTATATTGGGTTTTGGTTCACCCTATTTGGAAAAAATCATTTTTAGGTGTTGATGACATACCTCTGCCAAGGCAGTAGCCTGGAGGGATTCAGAGTGAGAGTTTTTATTTTTGTTGTATCTATTTTTGTATAGCCTAGGGCTTTAAATTGTGATTGAGCTAGACTCATTTTTGTTGTAACCAAGTAATGACTTGAAACGATGTAAGCCATTAAGGCAATGATTATCTGTATAACTTTCGTTCCTACTTGTATCTGTCTCTCATGTATATCAACTCTGATGAATTAAGGTATGTTAATTTAGTTATATTTCCGCTTATGAGATGGGTTTGTTGTATTTATTTTGGGGCGCTACATATGTTTACGAGTTCATCAGTTGAGTTTGTGATAGAGAAAGAGATAGACACCAAAAGAAACACAAGAGGCGGCGACGGAATCTTGAGAGTCTGAGGCGGCGCTGCAGCCAGATCTGCAGCTTCAACTTTTTCTTCAATGGAAAGAAGAAACAACAAGTGGTTGAAGAGAAGAGAGAGATGGTTGATTGTTCTTCCAATATAATAATACCTTGGTTGTTTCTCCAAATATATATATATATATATATATTGGTTATATATGTTTCACGAATTACAACCTCACGTATACCAACCAAAACACTTTCACTTTTACCACTTTTTTCTTTCTCCTAGATACAGTGACTCATTTTTATCCTAAACAACCCATGCCAAAATTTATTATTTGAATATGTATAAAATTCGTAGTATATCCCAAGGTTATCAAAAAATCTTGAATGTTCTATCATTAAAAGAAAATGCATATATCAGAAAGTATTTATCAAGCTGTAAATTTTTTTATATATATATAGTATATATACAGGCTACAACATCATTCATATATCTTAATACCCAACTGGGATGACGAGGGGTGTCGGGGTTGCCCCAACCTAGTGAACTGCCTTAACAACCCCTACTACTTGGGCAGGCACCAAGTTCTTATCATATTGTACCTTAATTATGCAATTATCCCTTGGCACAACTTGAACTGAAGTTGTATTGCTCCAAGATAAAATGTTGTTACCCACAAGACAACCTAAGAGGGGGAGTGAATTAGATTTTTATAATTAAAAATTAATAATACCCTAATAAAAATTATGACTAGCACAATAGATAAATATAGTTAATGAAATAAAAATAATTAAAACAAGTGTTCTAACAACTATGTCAGTTAATGATTTTAGCACAGTGAAAATGTGAAATATAGTTACAGCAATTTAAATAAAATAAAGAGATATGGGAGAGAGAGGTAAACAAATTTATAGTGGTTCGGCTTTAACTCGGCCTACGTCCACTCCTCAAGTTTCACTTGAGATTTCCACTATGCTCTAGCTTCACGGGGGTGCTAGTAACCTCTTTACAAATGGAGCAATCCTCTACAGATTTTACACAGATTTTCTAAGTCAAGAACACTGAGTGTACTACACTCTTACAAGGTTGAAAAAAAAGGTATTTTTGCTTTCACAGAAAGCTATAAGAATTATCTCTCAAAGATAGATATAAAAATAAAGTTCTGGTTTTTCTGTAAACCTCACACAGGAAAGATGGGCTTAAAACTATACGTCTCAATGTATAATTTTTTAAAGAGGATGTGAACAAAAATTGAAGAACACTCTTCAGAGAATTTTTCAAAGAATAGATGTGAATGATTATAGATCAAAGAATATTTTCTAGTTTTTTATAACTTGTTTACATTAGAGACTTTGGTATATATAATGAAACTTATAGCCGTTTACAACCGTTGTATTCATTTGAATTTATAGCAGTTTATAGCCGTTGTGTTCCATCATCACTAATTTGAATATCTTCCACTCTAACATTACAAATTTGAATATCTTCCACTTGAATCTTTTGAACTGCTGTTGTGCTGAGCTGTTTGAACCTCTGTTTTTGGGCTGTTTGAACTCCTAATTTAATCAAATATTAAATACATTCTAACAACATTTAGGATAAAGGTTTAGGTGAGAAATAATGAGATAAAATAAATTTTGATTCTATTTTTCTCTTTCAAATAAATTAAAACATAAAATTATCAAAATAAATGTTGATTATATTTTTCTCTTTCAAATAAATCATCAAAATAAATTTTGATTCTATTTTTCTCTTTCAAATAAATCATCAAAATATTTTGATTCTATTTTTCTCTTCCCAATAAATTAAAAACATAATTAAATAAATCATCAAAATAAACAAATCTAACAATCTCCCCCTTTTTGATGATGGCACACAATGATATTTTGATTTGATTTGGGAGTAAGAAAAGCTTCCTCTCAAGTCATGCTCCCTGAATTCATTTCTAAATACATAGGTTAGCACATGTGTAATAAATAAGTTTTAATTAGAGACATGATATAAGACTAAGATATCAAACTATAAATACATAATCATCAGATTAGTTTTCAAATAATACCATAATACATAACATCATATAATTTCTCCCCCTGTGACATTATCAAAAGGAAATCATGGGTCAGTATCTAGAAGAGGAGGAGGAAAATGTTAGGGATAAATAACATCAAAAAAATAGATAATGAGCTTTGAACCATGATATTCTATATGTTTACAAGTGTTTTCTGGAA
Organism: Camellia sinensis; assembly: GCF_004153795.1. Classification (NCBI taxonomy): domain Eukaryota; kingdom Viridiplantae; phylum Streptophyta; class Magnoliopsida; order Ericales; family Theaceae; genus Camellia; species Camellia sinensis. Next base: position 850,828 of record NW_021024573.1, on the reverse strand, counting down.
ATTCAGCCCAAGAGGATCGGTTTTGATGCATTTAAACTTGGTTTTAGAGCTTGGAGGTGCAATCTGGATTTTCCAGATTTTGCCCTTCCGCTCGAGCGGAGGTTTGTGTCTCAAGCTCGAGCGGGCGTCGAGCGGAGATTTCACCCATCCAATACTTTTACAGTACGCTCGAGCGAGGGATTTGACGCTCGAGCGTGTACCTTTGTTTCCTGTACGCTCGAGCGGGGAAACCTGAGCTCGAACGGAGCCCTGTTTCACTGAAAATTCTGAAAATGTTTTCTGTGCACATCTTTGCATCCTCATCCCATCCTAGGCATTCTTAGGCCTAGTTTAAGGTATCTTAATGAGGATATAGATGTAGAACACACCAAGGCAAATTAGGGATTAAGTTATGATATTTCCCAACTGTGTAGCTTAGTGTGTGTTCAACCTGTGAACTGTGTAGGGTTGGCGACTGGGGAGGCACGCTCTAGCATACTGTAGCCCAAACTCTGTGAGTAACAATTGTGTAAAGATATGTTCAAATGATTATCTTCTGAATACTGAATTGAACTGTTTACTGAACTGATATTGTTTACTGAATGAATGTATGTCCTATATTCTAAACTGTACTGTGGCATCCTTGGCATCTACTGTTACTGTTACAGAGATCTCTGTCGGTTCCCTCGTGGAACCACTACTGTTTACTGATTGATGGCCATCACTACTGTTCGGTCTTTAAGACCTACTGTTTACTGCTATGCTAATGGATGTACCACATATGACTGAATAACTGTTCTGACTGAAAGACTGAAGTATTGTTTAATGAACTGCTTTCATTACTATAAGGACATTTCATTCTTAACCTCTTTACGCATTATGCTATTCACTGGGCTTTAGCTCACTGTTTATATATATATGTAGGTGCTCAGCCACCAGATCGGAGCTAGGAGCGTGGGTTAGACTCCAGTTTTGTCAAGCCAGCCTTTGTGCCTCACTGCGAGGTTCTGAGTTGCCATGCTATGGCGTTGGGGTGTCTTGTTTTTCCCCCGTCTGTCTCCATACTGTTTGGATTACTGTATAGACTGTCAGCTACTAACTGTACTGTTATCAAGGGATTAAGTCCCTGTACTGTGTGACTGTAAATTTTGTATAGACTGTACTGTTTGTATGTATGAATGCATGAAAAATCTTTTTGGCATACAGACTGTCACAGCTCAATGGACATTATTCATTTACTGTATTGGCTTCCGCCGGGCCCTGAACTCTGTTTTACTGTACTACTGTTAAGCAGGCCTTCGGTAATCTCGGATTACTGGCCGGTTACGGTGCTAAACCCATAGGGCCGGGTTTGGGTCGTGACAGGAACCGACAGAGATCTCTGTAACAGTAACAGTAAATAGTAGCTGCTAAGGATGCCACAATATAGTTCAGAATATAGGACATACACTCATTCATTCAATAGTATCAGTTCAGAAGATAATCATTTTGAACATATCTTTACACAGTTGTTACTCATAGAGTTTCTGGGCTCCAGTAAAGCTAGAGCGCGTCCCCAGTCGCTAACCCTACACAGTTACAGATCGAACACACACTAAACTACACAGTTGGGAAAGACAATAACTTAATCCCTAATTTGCCTCGGTGTGGTTCTACATCTATATCCTCATTAAGATGTCTTAAACTAGGCTTAATAATGCCTAGGATGAGATGAGGATGCAAAGATGCACTTTAAAAGTATTTTCTGAATTTTCAGAAAACAGGGGTCACGCTCGAGCGTAGGTTACTCCGCTCGAGCGGACATGCAGACAAAGGTTTCCGCTCGAGCGTATACTTACCCGCTCGAGCGTTCTGCAAAACAGTCAAAAGTGCTGGATAGGTGAAAATCACGCTCGATTGGGCGCTCGACACTCGCTCGAGCATGAGACACAATGTCCCGCTCGAGCGTCAATTATTCTGCTCGAGCGGACATCAAAACAGAACAAAATGCTGGGAGCACAATTTCCACGCTCGAGCGCCAGTCACCCCGCTCGAGCGTGAGTCCAAATTCTGGAAATTCCAAATTTGAACCTCAAGCTCAAAACCAAGTTTTAAAACATAAATTTCGATCATCTTGGGCCAATTTTTCAGAAAACATCCCAAAACTCATACTTTAACATAATTCAAAGCTCAATTTGTAAAATCAAAGCCCAAGGGTGTTTCAAATAAATCCAATTCAAACCAATTTTCATGAATATGAAGAACATGCAAACATGCATGAACTTAAATCATTTCAAAGCTTTAAATACAAGCTCAAATGAGCTAACTCTTACAAAAACAAGATGAAAACATGGACTTAACATAACCATGAGCATGCATGTGACAATTCTCTATGGAATCAACTCAAAATTCAACAATTCAAACATGCATGCATGGAATGAGTTCGAATCCAACATTAATGAGCCAATTCTTGACTTAGCTCTTTAAACTACCATGATCCATGCTAGAAGGAACTTAAATACACAATAAGAAGGATGAAATTCATACCTAGGTTCCTCAATTACAAGTCTAGAGGCTCAATTATGCACTTAAGCTTTCAATTCTTCAAGATTCAAGCCAAATCTGTATGTTGAATTCACTATTCTCACTATCACTCTCTCTTGGTCGGCTAGCAAGGACAAAGGGGCTGAGGAAATGTTTTTGTTTGAGTGAAATAAGGCTCAAAGATGTCCTAGGTAGTGGCCACTAAGGATGGCAAAATAGTAATTAAGTCTAAGTTGTGCAATTTATCAATAATTAACCTAATTTAATCATACCAAATCACATTTAACTAAATATGCCATAAAATCACATAAATTCTACTGATCATGAAACACTAATCAATTTCAGATTTGGCCGCCGATAAGGCCTTCAATTCGCAATTTAAACACAAAGGCACGAACAGATAATCAAATAGTCAACAGATAGACATACAATTGAACAGATATACTTAATTAATTCAGTTCCAGATTTCAGTCAATCAGTTCAGTACTTCAATCAATTCAGTTACCAATCATAATCAGTCTCAGTTTAGCAGTAATCAGTGGTTAATCGGTAAATAGTAACGAGGGTTGTTACATTTTCAACATCCTCATGTCCTTTCATGGTGATCTCATGAGTCATAAGGGAACCCTAAGCTCATCCAATCCAAGTGTGAAGAGATTTTTGGCTTCTATAATGGCCGTAACCTTTGCTTCCCAATTTTTTGGTAAACACCTAAGAATTTTTCTTACCAACTCACTGTTAGTATAAGTTTTGTGAAGAGATTTCAAAGAGTTTACAATTTCAATAAATTTAGTAAACATACTATAGATTCATCAGAGTTTATTTTAAACAATTCATAATTATGAACAAGCATATCAATACGAGATTTCTTCATTTGGTTTGTACCTTCATACGCTACCTCAAGTTTGTCTCAAATTTCTTTTGCCGAATCACAACTTGAAATTCTATTATACTCCTTAGAGTCTAATCCATAAACAAGGGTGAGTTTGGCTTTAGCATTGGCTTGCAATAATTTATGATCTCTCTCATCACATTCATCTTCAGTTTTAGGTACACTAATATTGTCTACTAATTTGGTAGGAATTTTTGGACCTTTGGTGACAATAATCCACATGGCATAATCAGTGGTTTGTAGATATAGGGTCATTTTATTCTTCCAATGACTATAGTTGTTTCCGTCAAACAATGGTGGCCTATTTGTGGCTCGTCCTTCAGCTAAGGTTGCCATGGATCAAAACTCCTAGATGGTTAAATCTAAAACAAGAGTCTAGGTTTTGATACCAATTGTTACCCAAAAGAAAACTTAAGAGGGAGGTGAATTAGGTTTTTACAATTAAAAATTAATAATACCCTAATAAAAATTATGACTAGCACAATAGATAAATATAGTTAATGAAATAAAAATAATTAAAACAAGTGTTTTAATAATTATGTCAGTTAATGATTTTAGTACAGTGAAAATGTGAAATATAGTTACAGCAATTTAAATAAAATATAGAGATAAGGGAGAGAGAGGCAAACAAATTTATAGTGGTTCGGTTTCAACTCGGCCTACGTCCACTACTCAAGCTTCACTTGAGATTTTTCACTATGCTCTAACTTCACGGGGGTGCTAGCAACCTCTTTACAAATGGAGCAATCCTCCACGGATTTTACACAAACTTTCTAAGTCAAGAACACTGAGTGTACTACACTCTTACAAGGTTGAAAAAAAGATGTTTTTGCTTTAACAGAAAGTTACAAGAATTATCTCTCAAAGATAGATATAAAAATGAAGCTAATTTTTTTGTAAACCTCACACAGGAAAGATAGGCTTAAAGCTATACGTCTCAGTGTATAATTTCTGAAAGAGGATGTAAACAAAAATTGAAGAATACTTCTCAGAAAATTTTTCAGAGAATAGAAGTGAGTGATTATAGATCAAAGAATATTTTTCTAGTTTTTTGTAACTTGTTTACATTAGAGGCTTTGATATATATAATGAAACTTATAGCCGTTTATAGTCGTTGTATTCATTTGAATTTATAACCGTTTATAGCCGTTGTATTCCATCATTACTAATTTGAATATCTTCCACTCCATCATTACAAATTTGAATATCTTCCACTTGAACCTTTTGAACTGCTGCTGTGCTGAGCTGTTTGAACGTTTGTGTTTTGGGCTGTTTGAACTCCTGATTTAATCAAATTAAATACATTCTAACAACATTTAGAATAAAGGTTTAGGTGAGAAATAATAGGATAAAATAAATTTTGATTCTATTTTTCTCTTTCAAATAAATTAAAACATAAAATCATCAAAATAAATGTTGATTCTATTTTTCTCTTTCAAATAAATCACCAAAATAAATTTTGATTCTATTTTTCTCTTTCAAATAAATCATCAAAATATTTTGATTCTATTTTTCTCTTCCAAATAAATTAAAAACGTAATTAAATAAATTATCAAAATAAATAAGTCTAACAGTAGTCAGCAATGTTCACAGCTTTATGGATTTTATTTGCATTGCGACTCACGAACCTGCCAATGTTATTTGAAACAGGGTGATCAAGCAATTAGGCATCAACACTGGGGCCTAGATAAGCATGGAGGCTCATTACCCGCTTGTCTACGACTGGACCTCCAACTGTGAAATGATATAGGCTCTGATAGTTTGATCCTCTTAACCCAAGAACCTAATGTATTGCAAAACAAACAACAACAAACAAAATTTGATTTGATGACCCAAAAAGAGAGATTGAGTTGAACTAACATTTGCCATATAATGCAAGATACTAGTGCCATGACGGTTTATTCACATATATTCACAAGGAAGAAAGAAGAGGAAATTTATCAAGACTTATCTAAAAGTTATTCAACTTATGGAGAAATTGCAAATCAACTAAGCGGATGACCTTTTGGATATCCGGTCATCTGGTGCCAAAAACAATGGTTTTGAACAGTGAAATGCTGAAAGGTCCCAGACGTTCTCAATTTGGTGAAACATTTTTAATATTCTTGATTTGATACATATTTGGTGAAATCGTTGGAGCAAGAAAATAAGCTACTTTTCATCAAATTTGAATTTAATGATGGATTTGGTACACGGTTAGAGATGGCCTTAGTCATGCTAAAATAAATAATAAAAAATCACTTTTCTATTCCAATAGATTTCAAATCATGATCAATTTTGTTTGATTTTCAAACACAAAAATTTATTTTTGGATTTTTTATTTTCATATATTTTTTTATATTGATTTTTTTCATATATGCATATATATTTATTTGAAAAGTGAGATATTTGTGAAGAAATTTAATTAAAAAAAAACTTACTAAAAAATTATAAACAGCACATTTCTATTCTTTTTTTCTATCTTTTTTTTTTTTTGAGTGAAATCTTTTTTTTTTTGTAAAATTATTTTTTAAATCACTTAAAGAAAAATTAATATATGAAAAAAATTCACTAAAAATAAAAAAAGTAAATTCAAAAACATATTAAAAAGCTAACCAAAATATTACTCTTTCAAACTCGGGCTAAAAGATAATTAGCTAGTTGAGCTAATGATTGTGTAACACTAGATTATGATGCGAGATTGTGTTAAAAAATCATATGGACAATAGTTTGACACGGTGACCTTATTTAGAGATTTGGATTTATAATCAAATTTTTTTTTTATAAATTATCAAATTTATCTATTTTACATATATTTTTCATAAAAAATTAAAAAACCAACTCTCAAACAAAATCTGTTTGTGTTATCTGTTCTATTTTATTTTATTTTTTAGATGGGACCTCTTCTTCTATTAGTAATTACCAAATTAATCCCCAGTAATCTATAATGTGTGCCACATGAATAGATTATGATAATAAAAAATTAAAAAAATCAATATGGGGGAAGATTCAGAAAGACGGGGAAGGAATCTTATCCAAGTGGAGTCCACACAACACAACGATCCAATTGGGAGAGCCTCTCAAAGTCTACAAGGTGGGTGGTGGGCCAAGTGGATAGGAGACTCTGAACCTCTCTTCACCTATGGACTCTGTATCTCTCACCTATTATCCTAAAGTCCACTTAACTTACGCCAATATCATCATCACCAAACCACCACCAACACCTCCCTTCTTTACCGTTCGATCAGATTCATACCCCCTCACCGGCCACACCGGTACTCAATTTTTCCCAATACTTATATAAAAATGTTAGCGATTCTAGATGTGACTCACTTAAAACTCACATGATATGGGTCTTATTTCATGTAAGACATTTGATAAAAATTTTAATAAAATTTTTAAGACCTCTAGCATTACTCTTACTTATATTCTAATTTCTTAAATATGAATTTTATTTAATTTTTTTTTTTTTGGTTAAGTCTTAAATAGGACTTGCTTGGTCTGTTATAAATTTTAAATGCCTTTATCACTTCCTTAAATAATGAAATTAAAAAATTAAAAAAAAAAGAAGTAAATAAATGATATGCTTTATGAAATTTTGATCCTTAATGCTGTATGTGGTTAGTGGATTTAAGAAGAAATTTGAAAAGAGAAAGAGAAAAAGTTAGGTGAAATGTGAATAAAATATACTTATATTTCACATAATTTCACACACATTTTCTCTTTCCTTTTCCAAATCTCTTCCTAAATCCATTAACCAAACACATCATAAAAGATATAATTTATTAATTCAATCCCTAAACACACGTCTACATCATAAATAAAATTTAACAAAATAAAATTAACCTAAATTATGTGTGTGATTGCTATAATTTTACAACACACCAATTACTATACTAATTAATTTACCAACAAATGCTATAATAATATAATTTCAAAATTATGAATTCCACCTATTATACAAATTACAAAGATTTAAAGTCAATAAAACTATATCACATCATTCGTTCATATACTAATTGATATATCAATTGATGCGTAAAATTTTATTCTAATTTTCATTTTTGTTAATTATCCATTGTTATAATTATTCACCCAAAAAATAGGTATGTTAATAATGCATACTACTTAGGGCTAGCTTTGGGCATAAGCCAGCAAAACCGTTGCTTTGGGTCCTTGTAAAATTGATAAAAAAAAAGTCTCAAAATTTTGTTAACTATTATATTAGCCTATAAAGAAAAATCTCATTGGAATTTAAATTGCCTCAACAAAATCTAATTATGATTCAAAATTAAAAGATAGTTGATGCGATAAATTATTTAGAATTAATAGATAGTTTTTTATTAGAAGAAACCAAAAAATTTATTGATGTGGTGAATTGTTTGAAATTATTGAATGGTAATTCTCTAAATATATGAATTATGTATAGAATACAAGTGACTAAACTACTTACAGTTACTCTTTTCAAATTAAAGTCGATTCAATATTACATTTGCTCAACTATGTCAAATGAAATATTAAATGGATTAACACTTTTATCCATCGAAAATTATTTAGCTTATAAGTTCGATTATATAAGCTAGATTAATAATTTTACAGCTAAAAATGCAAGAAGAATTATGTTTAAGTAATTTTTGTTACAATTTATTTACTTTTTATTTGGTACTTTTCAATTTAGATTATTTTAATCATTTTTCTTATTGTAAACTTTAATATATATTTAAGTAAATTCTAATAAATATATACTGAAAGTAACAATTTTACAAGTACGGTCAAATACCAAAAATGAAAATTAGACATATTATTATTATTTTTTAAATATATATGAAAGATCTCGGATTAAAAGTTTGCTTTAAATTTCGAAAAAGTCAAAATTGGCCCTAATACTACTCATTTGAGGTTAGATTAATTTGACTCAGATTAACAAAAATTACAAATAGATACAATTGAAACAATAGAAGTTTAAAAAGATTTAAGTGACATGAAAATTCATCTCTAAGAAATCACAGAGGTATTTTATCACACACAAAAAAAAAAATAAATCAAAATATAATTAGATATTTATTTAATTTTTCCCCAACCTTACAAAATTAGGTTTTAATTCCTGGGCCCCACTTTTGAATATGTATTTTAGCAAAGGAAAGGTAATTTTTCATTATTATTAGAAAAATGCTTGGGAGCACTAATTAGTGCTCCCACTAATTAGGTGGCAGTGGGTCCCGCCATTAATGATGTGATGTTTTGGTTTGGAGTTGTATTTTTCTTTTTTTTTTTTTAATGCATTAGTGCTATTAGTGGTGATATTTTTAATAGAATGAATCATTGTTGTTATTATTAGATAGGTCCACGTCATCATACCACTCAAAACTTGTCAATTAGTCTAAAGTATTGTTTTTTTTTAAAGCCATAATGGCCTACACATCATATCAAGTAGTAACACGTTATATCATTTTGTTCTGTGTTTGGTGAAGTCTTCCTCAGCTCATTTTTTCTCTTTATTTTTTTTAATAATAAAATGTTAATAATAACTAAAAAAAGGTTTATTAGCTTCAAATATTTTTGAAACGTGTTAAATGGATTAATGACCCTTTTTTAAAACAATGTTTTATAAACCCAATTTGATTTGCAATGGACTGTTAACTTTGGCAGGGTAGTTCAAGAGTTTGACTTCTCACCTGCTACTAGCTAACTAGATTGAGCCAAGATTCTCTCCTTGCAGCTTCGTACTTGCGTTCGTCCTTGCAGGTCTTCGAGTCTACTTTTAGGCCCAATTTTAATAATCCGAACCGTTCATATTTTATGATTTATTCAGTATATCATAGCTGTAAAAAATCAAGTTAATCGGATATCAAAAAACATATGTTCGAAAAACTGTTTATTTAATTCTTTAAAAAATAGTTTTTAGTTCAATTTTTCGAACATATACTTTCTGATATCCGATCAACTTGATTTTTTACAGGTATGATATACTGAATAAATTATAAAATATGAACGGTTCGGATTATCAAAATTGGGCCTAAAAGTATACCCGAAGGCCTGTAAGGACGAGCGCAAGTACAAGGAGAGGATCCTCATTCAACTACCAAGGCAAACTTTTTTGCAAGTTGGTCACATGATTCAATAGGTCTTTCTTTATAACAATGATTTATGCCTAGTTTGGGAAGATTAAAAAAAAATAAAAAGTCAAAAAGTTACTATCCTATTTAAGTCACATCATCTTATTTAAGTCACATCACCTCTCTAACACATCACTTCAAACCCAACCCAAACCTAACCCATATTTCATAAAAAAGTCAAAAAATACACTTATTTCCCAAACTAGGCCTTATTATGTTTGAAGCAATTTAGCAAGTGTTTCTTAAATCAGAAATACAAAATGAAAATAAAAAGTAAACAGTTGTCTATACTAAAATTCATAGAAGCAAAATAAAGTAGAAATTTTCCAACAACAAATAAATAATGATAATAATAAAATAAAGAAGAATATATCATTCACTTTATATAGGTGAAATAACTCATTTTTTCTTTTTTCTCCCGATGCGGGATTATAAAATAAATCATAGACTAATTATAATTTTGTTTTTATGTGGTTAAATGAAAATTAACTAATAGAGATTTTTTTAATTGTTTAAAATTAAGAAAATTAGTAATAAATGTTGAAATTCTCACAAAGTTTCTCACTAAAACTCTCTTTTATTTTGAAAAGATGATTAAAAGTTGGTTTTTGACCTATTTTGAGTCACATTATCTCTTTTATTTTTTTATACGTATATTCAAAAAAAATTAAAAAATAAATTTTAACTATTTTTCTAAAACAACTCACAATATATAGATAAATAGATAGATAGATACCCCTTTAAAAGTTGTGTACATTAGAATTTCTCTAATAATTAAAATTGTTTTGTTGACATATTTTATTTAATTTTATGTTTTTTGGACATTGAAGAACCTAAGCTCCGTTTGGGAAGATAGTTTTGAGACTTTTTTTTGGCTAAAATAGTCACAAAAAACAAAATAAGTGTTTTAGCTTAATAAGACAAAATATCATATCCAACCCATAATCATTATATTTTTTCGCTTACAAAAAAGTCAAAAAAACCTAAAATCTTTTCTAAGGCCAAGTTTGGTATCCTCAAAAAAATTTAAAAAGTTAAAAAGTCACTATCCTATTTAAGTCACATCATCTTATTTAAGTCACATCACCTCTCTATCACATCATTTCAAACCCAACCCATACCCAACTCATATTTCATAAAAAGTCAAAAAGTACACTTATTTAGGACACCCAAACAACCCCTAAATCAAACTTTTTAACCTCAGACTAAAATAATCAAATAAATTAAAAAGCCAACTCACCCCCTAAACCACACCCTAATAATATCGTTAATTTTTTTGGGTCAAAATTTTACATTAAGACCTCGTTTGGGAACATGCTAATTTAGTAATTTTTTGGCTATTTGGTTAAAATATAAGCTAAAAAAAACTAGTATGTTTGGGATAACTTTTTGGCTTTTTACGAAAAGATGTGTAAAAAGTAGAGAGAAAAGAGAATCTTTGACTTTTTTGTATGAGTTATTAATTTTTTGACTAATTTAATAATTTTTTGACTTTTTGACTAAAATAGAGAGTTCCCTAACGAGACTAAGGAGTATTTTGGATTGCTACAACTGGCATGGCCGTTAGCCGGTTCAGGATTATCGAAATCCAGATGAAGATTCTCTCAACAACCCCAACTGTGAAACAACCACCTACCTTCCCTAATTTTCTGGTTTCACTTGTTTTTAGGTATTTTGTCCTTTACTTTATTAAAAAATAATAAAAATATAAAATACATAATTAAATTAAGAAATGTTATGCAATACACACGGTATAAAATTTTATATAAAATTACGTTAATTTTCACAAAATAATTATACAAAAATATGTAAGTTGAACATAAATTTATGTAAATTAATGAAAACTTATGGGGTGTTTTGAAAAGTTAGTAAAAAGTTGATTTTTGACTTTTTACCAAGTTTTTTGGCTTTTTTAAAAGTAATTTGGGAAGTTGGTAAAAAGATGACTTTTTTACTTTTTAGTTTAATATTTTTTAAAAATGTCACATCACTCTAAAATGATCAAAATATCCTTACTTTTTGCATCTCAACAATTTTTTGAATTAATTAATTATAATATTTCAGAGGGTAGTTTGGTAAATTTGTAAGTGGCTTTTTTAGGTCTTCCCCAAATGGGATCAGTGGCGTTTTTGCAAGGGTTGACGTTTTCGGAAAGTTGCTCAAAACGTAGCTTTTTGCTGTGTTGCCAAAACGGCACTATGTGATTATGCGAATTTGTGTTGAATTTACACATTTTTATAAAATCAATTATGTAAATTCATAAAAATTTATATAAATTCTTAAATTCATATATGGTGTGCAATGCACACTAAAATTTTTTCCAATTAAATTTATTAGAAAATATTTAGAGTGTACATAATAATATAATTGGACATACTTTTAGTGAAAATAATGAAAATAACCCATAAAAACATCTTTATTGAGTTCATGGGGTATGTTTGGTTCAATTTCTTGTAAATTAAAAATTAATAATAAAAAGTAAAAATTAAAAGCATCACTCTCTTAATTTTTAAATAATTATTATTTTTTCAGTTTATTAAAATTATTTATACTAGATAAGCTATATACATAAGTTACACTATTTTGATGTGGAACTATCATTTCGAGGAAACACACATTTTACACTTTAATTGTTCATTCCATGAACCTCAAAACGACGTCAACTTCCCATTCACTCATAAATGGTTTTGACGAACCGTCTTCACCGTGTGACTTGCCATGAGGGAAGGAACACTTCACCTTGGACTCATCCCAAAATACGCGTGGGATCCACTCAAATTTGGGCTCAACGTTGGCCCAAAAAAGCTTATAGAAGCCGTAAATTCCAACAGATCGGGAATCCTTGCTTGGCGACTCTACTATTGATCTTGGTGGAGTTTCGGCATCCTTGACGGCCGCTTGGAGGTATTAGTTAACATCCTTCTACATAGTGATGTAAGAAAAATTGAAAAAACTAATCAAACCGATTGAACCAAACTGAACGAACTATATTTGGGTTGGTTTTTAACAAAAATCAGTATGTGCAAATTTTAAATTTGATTTTTTTCGATTTTCAGTTCGGTATCAGTTCAACCACCTTGTGCACTAAACTAAACCAAAATCGACCGCTTCAATATATATTGTATTTATAATATAATCTAATGATATAATGATATTAGTAAGTATAATAATTTATTAACCTTACTTAATTAATCTTATCATCTTTATAACCTAAGTTTGCAAACTCTTATTATATATAATCTTAGAGAAAAGTTAGGGATCATGAATTTTTTTTTTATAAAAATGACCATGAAAGAGTTATGATTCTTGGATTACCTTGATTAGTGTGTGGTGCTTTATTCTAAGTGTAATCCAAATGTCACAAAGCTTTTATGATTATTTCCATGAAAGGTTTTTCATGATATCTAGCATTGTTGATAATCTTAACTCTAACTCATTATTCTTGAAACCTTAGTATTTTTAAACTTTTTTTTTTGTTTTTATTTTTGTTAATTTAGGAATTAAAAAGTATGTATTAAATGGATGAATTAGATATGTTTGAAATGGTAAACAAATAATCAATTTAATATTTTTATATAGATTAATTATTATATTTAAAAATGACTCAAGTTTAAAAATTTTTAAACAGATTAAACTGCACCAAACAGAACTGTTTCAATTGATTTGATTCGGTGCGATTTAAACGGTCTATATCGATATACAAAATAATAAAACTCACATTAATAATGTAATATAAATTTTTATCTAAATACCGACGGTACGGAGCCGATTACGTCCTGCTACACAGACTCATAAAAAACGAAGTCATTAATTCGAGGGGCCTGCTCTGCTCTGGACTCTATAAAATCCACTCATGTCCTCTGTTAACGGCTCTGCATTAAAAACACAGAGAGAGAGAGAGAGAGAGAAGCAGAGCGAGAGAGACAGAGAGAGCCATGTCTTTGCTATCAGATCTCATCAACCTCAACCTTTCGGACACTACGGAGAAGGTGATTGCTGAGTACATATGGTGAGTAGTTTTCATGTGATCTTTCGTTGCTCTTTGTTTTTGTCGGTTGTTGGGTTGCTCTGTTTCGACTCATGCTCTGTTTCTTCAGTATTCTGGGATCTTCTTTGTCTTCCCATGTTCTTGGTTCTGCTACTATGTTTTCTCTTCATGGAGATCAACCTATCGTTTCTGTTTATAGTACTTACCCTTTTCAGAATTTCTTGCAATTGTGTGTTTTTCACTATTATATCATCGCTCGTTCACTATCAATGTTTTAGATGTATGTATATATTTATTTTGTGTGTGTGAATCTGTTGCTTTGTTTTCGATCTATTTCTTATGAAAAACCCTTTTTTTACAAGATCTAAACTTTACGTTATTTATTTATTTTAATTGTGAATGGAGTTTCATTAGCAATTCTCTGTTCTGATGAGAATCATGCCTTTTTTCTTTGTTTGTAGGTGGAAATTTGATGCTTTGTTTAAGGTTTTTTATTTATTTTTTATTTTTAGAATCAATATATTTTCTAAGATTTCATACATTTGTTATCACTTGGCTTTAATCTTCAGTTTAGTTTTGTAACCACTCTTGTTTCTATGGAGATCTGGTATACTATGTTGTTGTGATTGATATGGGCTAATCTTTCCATGGTTTTTAAAACTAGGCTGTGTGTTTGGTTCATGAATTTGGTGAGAGATTTGGAAATGAAAAAAAGAAAAGGTGTATAAAATTAAATGAAATAACATTTTACCTACCTTTTCTATTTTCACTTTCCTAACACAGCTTATGTTGTAGTTTTATTGTTGATGAGTATGTTCTGTGACTTTTTTTCAGTGCTATTAATTATTTCCCTTGTTTATCTAGAATTTTTCAACTTTGATATTTAATTTTGAATCTGTGAATAGGATTGGTGGTTCTGGCATGGACCTCAGAAGCAAAGCAAGGGTAATAGCTTTTCTCCCTAATAAAAAATTGTTTCTGGTTATTGTGTATGGTATCTAATGTAATCGATTGTGCTATATAGACTCTTTCTGGACCTGTGAGTGACCCCAAAAAGCTTCCAAAGTGGAATTATGACGGATCTAGCACAGGACAAGCTCCTGGTGAAGATAGTGAAGTCATTATCTAGTATGTGATCTTGCTTTTCAATTTCTTTTACCATTTTTTACACAATTTTCCCTTACATAGTGTTGTTTGTATATTTGGGTTCACTTAACAATAACTGAAATTAACTTTTGTAAATTGGTGATGTAACAAACACAACAGCCCTCAAGCAATTTTTAAGGACCCATTCAGGAGGGGAAACAATATATTGGTGAGTTAAACTTGTATTTTTGCATTCAGTTCTTTTGGGTTTGGGGGGCACTTCATTGCGATGTCTTTAACAAAATACTAAACAAGTTCGTTCATCTCTCTTTGTTGTTATCTTAGGTCATGTGTGATACTTACACACCTGGTGGTGAGCCAATTCCAACAAACAAGAGGTTCAACGCTGCAAAGATTTTCAGCCACCCTGATGTTGTAGCTGAAGAACCTTGGTAACTATTATTTTATACCTCTCATAGTGTTGTCAAATTTTATTCTCATTGTTGTATTTTACGTGCATCTTTATCCCCCAATATTTTTGGGATGTGGTAATTTACTGGTAATTCATGTTGTAAAATAGGTATGGTATTGAGCAAGAGTACACCTTGCTCCAAAAACAAGTTAAGTGGCCGCTTGGCTGGCCGCTTGGAGGTTTTCCAGGACCTCAGGTAAATGAAACCGATCCTCTTCTAAATACCAACAATTTGCAATTTTCTATCTTGTCTTAATTGCAGTATTTTTTTTCTTGTTTGATGTACTGATTATTGTAATTTACTTTTGGTTGTAAATTGTTTGTTGTTTGATGTATTTTTAGATTATGATTTCTAGTTATTAACTTTTGGTTTGCAAAAGACTACACTGCACCAAACAAGGAAATTTGATCTGATTTTTGTCGTGTATAATTCAATAGCGTTCAATGCCAACTTGTCTGGTAATTTAAGCAACTGCAAAAAGGGATTATGCTTTTTAATGCCTACATTAAATGCTTCTCCCAATTTAAATAGATCCCGAGTTTAGCAGCTGATAATTCTTGTGAGCAACAATGTTTCTATCTTTTGTGATATGTTATGGTGAATCCTTTTTGCCTGAAACAACTGTAATTGAACCTCTTGTTGTTGCAACATAGGGACCATACTATTGTGGTATTGGTGTTGACAAAGCTTATGGACGCGATATTGTGGATTCGCATTACAAGGCTTGCCTCTATGCTGGTGTAAACATAAGTGGAATAAATGGTGAAGTGATGCCTGGCCAGGTAAAAGGAGTTACTTTTGAGTTATTTCTTTCATTTTTCTCCTCCAAATCTGAATCACTGTTGTTCTATTCAGTTGAAACTCAAATATTTCGTTGTTTTATAATACAGTGGGAGTTTCAAGTTGGACCTTCTGTTGGTATCTCAGCCGGAGATGAATTGTGGGTGGCTCGTTACATCCTTGAGGTAAAGTTCCTAGTTGAAACTACTTACTACTATGCTAACTATTAATTTTATTTAATTTTATTATGTAGGATTTAATGATACAAAGTTTGTTCTAAACTGCTTTTTATTTTCCTTTATTGACAGAGGATCACGGAGATTGCTGGGGTCGTGGTTTCCTTTGATCCCAAACCTATCGAGGTTAGATTTTTCATAATTTACTTTGTTCTTCCTTCATTATCCCCCGAGGATCTTGATTTTCTTTCAACACTTGGTTATATACAATAGTTTTGCATTTACTTCAATATCGCTATTATATTCGTTCTAACTCTCACTGCGGGCTTCTTGTATATCAGGGTGATTGGAATGGCGCTGGAGCTCATACCAATTACAGGTAATAGATCAAACTTAAAATAGGGACTGACGGCATAACATGAAATTTGTTCTGCTTTGTGCTAATGATTGAATGTTAATCCAAATTTCAGCACCAAGTCTACGAGGAGTGATGGGGGTTTTGAGGTCATCAAAAAGGCCATTGAGAAGCTTGGCCTAAGGCACAAAGAACATATTGCTGCTTATGGTGAAGGCAACGAGCGTCGTCTCACTGGACGACATGAGACCGCCGACATCAACACCTTCTTATGGGTAAATAATTTGTTTTACAATTTTTTTGATGGTTGAAATCTTGCACTGAGAGATCACCAAAAAATATTTTCTCTATATATGAGTGCTTGTGGATATTATTTCATTCGTTCTTGCATTTAGTGCCCAAAAAAAAACAAAAAGTCTGAATTGGGAAATTTTTATTTTCTATGAAAATAGAAGAAATCCATTTTACTTAATTTATATCCAATTTTTATAACAGCTAGTGCATGGACCTAGCTCATGTTCATAATACAATGCCATCCTCATGGTAATTTTTTGTTTTTCTTCCAACAGGGAGTTGCAAACCGTGGTGCATCGATCAGGGTCGGGAGGGACACAGAGAAAGCCGGAAAAGGGTATTTTGAGGACAGGAGGCCTGCTTCGAATATGGATCCATATGTGGTTACTTCCATGATTGCAGAGACCACTCTGCTGTGGAAGCCATGAGTACGAGCGTTGTTCACTTATGCTATGTTTGGATGGGGATTTAAGGATGGATTTGGAAAAGAAAATAGGAAAGGTATGTGAAATGTGAAAAAAATATATTTATATTTCACGTAGTTTCACACATTTTTTTCCTTTCCTTTTCCAAATCTCTTTCAAAATCTCCCAACCAAATACAGCGTTAGCGACGGCTACATTTGAATTTAATATTGTGCTCTGCTCTGTCTGTTTCATTGTTTAGTGATTTCAAAGAGGAAAAGAAATTGTATTTCATAATCCCAACCCAACCTTTGTGTCTATTTTTCCAAATTGAAGTAAGTGGAGAGTATGTCTTGTTATTTTCTTGGTACTAGGCTCTGTTTGTGTCTCGAGTAGCAAACATGATTTCCAGTCTCTGTCTTTGAATAAAAACAGTAACATTTTACATTAATAACAATATGAAGGAGGGGTTGAATTTATTGTGGCGTTGGGTGCGATATATATATATATATCATCTTCAGCAGTTGTATTATCTCGAGTAGTGTTGCTTTTCCAATTCTAAAAAACAAAGTTGTTTTTGGAGTTTCGAAAACTGTTTCCCACTACAATGAATACTTGACTGCTTTTTTGGACATTTCATTATTTTTTTGGAAGACCCGAAGATGAAAATGAAAATGAAAAAGAACAAAACCAAAACAAGACAAGGTCTAGTCGTTTATGTATTTAAATGTTTCATATACTACTCAATTATGAAGGTTGGGTATGTGGAGTAAACAAATTGCCGTATCATTTGTAAAAAAGTGTTGTTAGGATAATACCAAGCCTGTTACCAGTAGTCAAAGTAGCCTCAAATTAAACAGACTTAAACAGAAATAGAACTTAATCCAAGCATGAGCACTTGACTCATTATGTTCAAATGAAAATAGTCACTTTGGTAATAATGTGGTTGGTTCATTCAATTGTGATATCCTTGACCTCATGACGCCTTGTCAAGCATGTTTTTTTTGTTGAAGCATGCTTAGCCATGTCTTTGTGAAATTTAGAATTGATTGGCCTTTTCAGGTGCTAAATTTGGCCTTTCAAATTGCACTGGATAGAATGTCATATAAAAGGACAGTTCAGTGCATGATGTTTCATCCATTACTATGCAATCTGAAGAAGGTCAAATATATACAATCTTACCTAGTTAGAATTCTAATATATATTGTTCATAAATCAAAGTTGTTCTACTGGATGAAGATCAGTGTGATGAAATTGCTTGCAAGTAAAGAGGTTTTTATCATTTCAAAATTATGAACATATGCTTTTTTATATTTCTTGTGTGAAAAGAACTTGTACATTTGGACACACAGACTAAAGTAGAATTGAAGACCAAACTGTATGAAATGTCAAGTGTACGAAAATCTTTAAAAAAAATTTGGGAGAGCCAAATTAAGTTGGTAATGTGACTTCCCAATGTCTGGGTCTTGTAGCCAAAGACTAGATTATCTGAAAATTAGCCAGTTTTTTCAGAGTAAATTGAGGGTGTGAACCTCAATGATGCTGAAAATTCAATTGATCTTTTGTTGGATTCCTTTAAAATTTTACCACTCCAAAAGGAAAGCATAGAAACTGATGTGGTGGCTTACTCT
Organism: Camellia sinensis; assembly: GCF_004153795.1. NCBI lineage: Eukaryota > Viridiplantae > Streptophyta > Magnoliopsida > Ericales > Theaceae > Camellia > Camellia sinensis. The sequence continues at coordinate 832,152 of NW_021024573.1, read as the reverse complement.
GTAGCAGCAGGTCAAGGTCCAAAACTATTTGCTTTTGGAAGGATATTGACAACTGAAGATTGTGTTTGGATCAATAATTTAATGAAAAATTTGTTTTATAAATTTTGTCTTATTTTATTTTTTATTTTTACAAATCCTCTCAAATCATTGATTTTAACACAATGTTAGAGCATGCACATCAGAAATTGGACTTCTTGCTTGGGGTATGCCCCCTTGTACCTTGTATTTCTTGTGGATCTTTATATATCCTCACTTGCTTACAAAAAAATAAAAATGAAAATAAAAATAAAATAATATTGTTCTTATTAAGAATAAGCAGCCCTTCCAGATGCAAATTGGCACATCATTGTGTACAGCTTCGCAGTGTTTGTTGAGATCAACTAGACCATTAGAATTTTCAGAAGAGGTTCAACTATTAGGCAATCATCTAAGGCTCATATTTGAGAATGTGGCCAAAATTTTAAAGCCCATAATAATATATATTTTCCATTTTGACAAATTTTAGAGCCCAAAATTAGCAAACTTCAAAAAGTGCATTATTTTGGGTTAAAAAATAAAATCAGGCCTCACATAATAAAAAATTCAAGCTACTTCTCTTAAATTCTTTAACTTATATTGGCTAAAAAAAAAAAAAGTCTATATACTATAATCTTCAAAATAAAAATTGCCTTTTTGTTCTTTAACTTTTGAATGTAGAAGTGTCTTATGCTCCATTTGTTTGGACAAAAAATATTTTCTAAAATATATATATATACATATATATTTTGGTACTTTATACAATGGAAAATAGAAGACAACAAAAAACATTTTTTGTGATAAATAAAAAATATGCTTATATGGGCATAAAATATTTTAAATAAATTACACTTTTTCCCCTCTATATTTGGCCACTTTCCCACATTAGCCCTTCATGTTTTAAGTTTTTTTTTCACTTTACTTCAAAAACTAACTTGTGTTCAAAATTATAAAGAAAATGCCACAATAACTGTTTATATAACATAAAAATATATTATTATATTAGAGTCTACGTTTATGTTAGAGGTGCGAATATTATATAATAAAATATTTTTATGCCACGTAACTGACAATGTGTCATCTTTTATCTTATTACTTTACGAGTAAAGTGGAAAAATTTTGAAACACGAAGGGCCAAAGTAGGGAAAAACAAACTTGAAGGGCCAAAGTGAAAAAGTGGCTCAACATAAAAAGTGCAAAGTGTAATTTACCTATATATTTTTCACTTTTACAAGGTGAAAAATATTTTTCGTATTAAAGTTTTACCAATATCACCACACTACCACCACCACTCTCACCTACACCACCACACCACCATTACTGCAGCCATAGCCACGATCACCGTTGCTATCACCGCCACTACCACCCCACCACCGCCACCTCCATCTTCATTTCACTACCACCACTAAACATAAAAAAATGTTTTCTCTAGAAAAAATTTTCTAGAAAAAATTTTCTATAGAAAATATTTTCAATTTGAAAATGTTTTTTGCTTTAATGAACACTACAAGAATTTGCACATTTGACGACCACTTTTGACAACTAAAAAAAATTTAGTCACCAAAAATGTCACTTTGGGCGACTAAAATATGTATTAGTCAGCGTTGGTATAGGATGTAGCTATTAAACATTTTGTGGGGAAATATTATTTATTGGTGACTAAATTGTTTTTTTGTCGGCAAAAATATCACTTTTAATGATTGAATTTTAGGCTTCTAATTTTTTTTTGGTCGTCTTATATTATTTTTTGCCTACAAAACAAATGTTAGTAGCCAAAAACCAGGTATATTTTTATGGTTACTCTTTAGCGACTAAAAAATTTAGTGGGCAAATATTATTTTTTCCCGACCAAGGCTCATATTTGAGAATGTGGCCAAAATTTTAAAGCCCATAATAATATATATTTTCCATTTTGACAAATTTTAGAGCCCAAAATTAGCAAACTTCAAAAAGTGCATTATTTTGGGTTAAAAAATAAAATCAGGCCTCACATAATAAAAAATTCAAGCTACTTCTCTTAAATTCTTTAACTTATATTGGCTAAAAAGAAAAAAGTCTATATACTATAATCTTCAAAATAAAAATTGCCTTTTTGTTCTTTAACTTTTGAATGTAGAAGTGTCTTATGCTCCATTTGTTTGGACAAAAAATATTTTCTAAAATATATATATATACATATATATTTTGGTACTTTATACAATGGAAAATAGAAGACAACAAAAAACATTTTTTGTGATAAATAAAAAATATGCTTATATGGGCATAAAATATTTTAAATAAATTACACTTTTCCCCCTCTATATTTGGCCACTTTCCCACATTAGCCCTTCATGTTTTAAGTTTTTTTTTCACTTTACTTCAAAAACTAACTTGTGTTCAAAATTATAAAGAAAATGCCACAATAACTGTTTATATAACATAAAAATATATTATTATATTAGAGTCTACGTTTATGTTAGAGGTGCGAATATTATATAATAAAATATTTTTATGCCACGTAACTGACAATGTGTCATCTTTTATCTTATTACTTTACGAGTAAAGTGGGAAAATTTTGAAACATGAAGGGCCAAAGTAGGGAAAAACAAACTTGAAGGGCCAAAGTGAAAAAGTTGCTCAACATAAAAAGTGCAAAGTGTAATTTACCTATATATTTTTCACTTTTACAAGGTGAAAAATATTTTTCGTATTAAAGTTTTACCAATATCACCACACTACCACCACCACTCTCACCTACACCACCACACCACCATTACTGCAGCCATAGCCACGATCACCGTTGCTATCACCGCCACTACCACCCCACCACCTCCACCTCCATCTTCATTTCACTACCACCACTAAACATAAAAAAATATTTTCTCTAGAAAAAATTTTCTAGAAAAAATTTTCTGTAGAAAATATTTTCAATTTGAAAATGTTTTTTGCCTTAATGAACACTACAAGAATTTGCACCTTTGGCGACCACTTTTGACGACTAAAAAAAATTTAGTCACCAAAAATGTCACTTTGGGCGACTAAAATATGTATTGGTCAGCGTTGGTATAGGATGTAGCTACTAAACATTTTGTGGGGAAATATTATTTATTGGTGACTAAATTATTTTTTTGTCGGCAAAAATATCACTTTTAATGATTGAATTTTAGGCTTCTAATTTTTTTTTAGTCGTCTTATATTATTTTTTGCCTACAAAACAAATGTTAGTACCCAAAAACCAGGTATATTTTTATGGTTACTCTTTAGCGAGTAAAAAATTTAGTGGGCAAATATTATTTTTTCCCGACCAAATGGAGATTTAGTCACCAAATACTTTTGGCGACCAATAAAATAGTCGCCGCTGATTTACCTGTGGCTACCAAATAGGATAGTCGCCAATAAGCACCCTTTTGCCGACAAAAATTTATTTTAGTCGCTCAAGCTTGAGATTTTTTAGGGCACAAACTCTTTTATTACTGCTCACCCCTTTCTCTGTTACACAAAACAACATTCAAACCTCTCGGACAAAGACAATCAGACACCAAACCTCAGAGAGAAACACCTCACCTCAGCCCACCGTATGGAGGACATTGCCACAACCACCACCGCAAAGCACCACCGGCACAGCCGTAGATCACAGGTTCTCTCTTTCTCTCTCTCTCTCTCTCTCTCTCTCTCTGTCTCCCTTCCTCTATTTCCCCCTTTTCTGATTGTGGCTTTAGGTTTTATATGCTTGAATCAATTGAATTTGGTGTTCATTTCTGAAATGGGTTTGGCTATTGTGGATTGATTTCTAAACTAGTATGGGTTTGATGTCCGAAATATGGTTTGATTTTACTAGTTTCATATATTTCCCCCTCTTTTTCCTTTCTCTTTCATTAGTTTGAGTATGAATTTGTTGCTGATATATGCACTTTCAAATTGTATCTGTAATTCTGTTTTGAAAGTGTTCCAAGTTTAATGTATGTGGATAGAATGGATGCATTTGTCTGATTTCTAAAATTAGAATCACAACTGGGGATAAATTACAAATACACCTTTACAAATATTTTGTAGTTCTGTACTGTATAATTTTTTTTTACCATTTGCTGATAAATAAGAATTTGCAGTAGGTGAAAGGATATTTGGGTTGACTAACCTATGGAGTTGAATACTTATCAAAACTTTCTAAAGCAGCGATAGTTGATTTGGCTAACGGCTTCCTCATAATATTGTAAATCAGTTACTATTTGGACCATATTTTCACTTTGTTTATATTCTAGTTATGATCATTGTTAGATCTTTGATTTTTTTTATTTGTTTTTATTTTTATAACTTTAGGGAACTTCTGGAGTAACAAGATCAATGCTTTGGGACAGTGGAGTTGTATTGGGGAAGTTCTTAGAGCATGCTATAGAATCAGGGACGATGCTTCTTCAAGGCAAGAAGGTCGTTGAATTGGGATCTGGCTGTGGATTAGTTGGGTATTAATAACAACTATTTTTAAGTTCCATCTTTGTCATTATACTGTACCATATGAACAAACAGAGTCCATTTATTTTCTAGTTGGTGAAATGGCTTTCAAATAAGGGAAGCAAAAAAATAAAAATAAAATTACATGGTCAATAAAATAGGACTTTTATTAGAATTCTATGCTGATGAGATGGTAGACCATGTCTATGAATGTGATTAGTAAGTGCGTAGCATGAGGAGTGGAATTTTCACTCAGATTTTTCTATATTTATTTACTAATTTTACATGAAAGTCATTGCTTCTCTTAAATTATGATTTTCTTCTGTTGTGTTTCTAGCTGCATTGCTGCCCTTTTGGGCGCTGAAGTTATTCTTACTGATTTGCCAAATAGATTAAGGCTGCTGAGGAAGAACGTTGGAACTAATCTGTGCGGAAATGTTCGTAGTTCTACAGCAGTGAGTCAACTCATTTGGGGAGAGAAGCCTGTTGTAGAATTGATTCGACCATTACCTGATTATGGTACAAAGATCTTATATCTTCTCTTCCACATAACAAAGGTTTTAAAAATTGGTTGTTTCTATAACAAAGTAGGTATAATGGGTGTTACAACTCCCTTGAGTGCCTGTTACGGTGCCGTTACAACTGTTATGGCTATTGTAATCAATTTTCCTAAGAACCAACACCAGCTCTTGGTTGTTGGATTTTGCACCAGGACCTTCCACATGGTGTCTCTTGACCTACGAATTTAGTCTCATGCTCCATATACATTGTCATCAAATTACCTAGTATTTGTTTTATGCTTTTGGGCCAAGTAATGATCTTGTATGAGTTGTTTTGGTGCTCATTTAAAATTTCTGAATTTTAGAATTTATTTTATTTTTTATATAGACTCTTATTGTGTTTTTCTCTTATTTTGGATGAAAAAAGTGTTGGGGTCGGATGTAATTTATATTGAGGATGCAGTGATGGATTTATTGGCCACATTACTAGAACTTTATGGCACCCAAACAACAATTATTTTGGCTGGAGAACTTCGAAATGGTACAAAATTTTAAGTTTGCTTTGTTCTACCAAAACCATGAGTGTTTTGCATTTATTTAAATTTCATGGCACAAAGTGCTCAAGGAAAAAATTACAATGGAATTAAAGAGAATTTTGCCAAAAAGAGTAGGTTGGGGGTGGAATAGGTTAAAAGGACATAATGAATTTGAGAATGACAAAAGTAGGCAGAAAAGATAGATGGTTGAAAATAGGACAATCTTGCTTTACATCTGCTTGTACTTGGGGTTATTTGCCCATCTCACTCAAGGTAAAAGGAAATCACATTATGATCTTGTAACTAACGTAGATTAACTAACTTAATTTGCCGTTTGCTTGGTGTCAACATGAGAGTTTGATAGTTAACATGTTTTATCATTCTGTACAAGAGTAAGGAAATATGGATTACTCTATGAATTGCAGCTCAACTGTTACAATACCTCTGGTGCAGGGACTTTTGTATGCTACAAGGTGTCTCTTTGGAGGTGTGCTGGGCTCTGTTGGGTGTGGTTTTGGTATGTAATAATCCTGTTAGCTCTTCTTTATTGTTGTGTTCCAAATGTAGGCATATGGGAATATGAATAGTTTATGTTCCTTCAAAGAACCTTTGAGTAGTTCCTTTCCTAATGCTTTACAAACAATAAAATGGAGTTAAATTGGATTAATGCAAGTTGTTCCTTTAATCCCATCATATAATCATGGATCTTAGCATTGTGTGGAGTGTGCGTTGAATTGATTTTTGATAAATGATTTATGTATGTGCCTCTTGTGCAATGTCATTGAACTCAGTGAGCACATGCTGTAGAATTTATGTTGAGATTTGTGAAGAGATTAGGGGTTCAATTAGCTTTCCTGTCTAGTGGACACACTCTTGTGACTCCATTTACTGTTTGGTGGGAATATTGAACTTATTGAGCCCTTTTTCACTATTCATGTGTCTCTTTGGATTAGAATGTGAATAATTTTTTTTAACTAAAAGAAGCAAAATAAATATTAGATGACAACATAGTTGCATAGCTTTTGCAATCCCTACACCAGTGATTGACATGGATCACTTATAAATGTAAAGCAATGTTGATTATGCTTTAATCCTGCAGAGATGCTTGAAACTTTTTCTTACTGGGGTCTACTCGTTAGTGTAGTATAGTTCACCCTGCACAAAAATGTGGTTCTTTTTATTTTGTCTTATATGGATTTTTTGTTCTTAACTATCGTACTACTTTTGTCCTTTAAATTCTGAGATGATGGTACCATGGATTCTAGAGTTTGACTCATGAGCAGATCAATTTCTTAGGGAGTGTACAATAAGATCATAGTTAGATGTTGGTTTTGATGTTGAAATACTGGCTAAGTAGAATGGCATCTTGATATTTGAGTGTTTTTTTTTTTCATGCAGAGTTTTGGTGTTGTTCTAAAGATAATAGATGTCTTGAAGCTAAACAAATAAAATAGAAGTTTTTCTGGGAATCCATATTTTGGTGCTTGTGTTTTGGAATGGAAAACTTTCCCTTGAGAACACTATTTTTTTTATTTTTTGTTTTTAGCAGCCAAGAACACTAAATTTGGAAACCTGGATTTTTTTTCTTATTAGGTTTCTTTTATAAGACAAAACATCAAACAATGTTAGGTGTGTACCCAATCTTTCCCCTTCCAAATACATTAATGTGAATAGGTTGTTTTGTTTGTTCCATCACCATTTATTAGGTAAGTATCTTTAATTTCTTTCAAATTTAGGGAAAAAAATTAAAACAGCCACTACATTGTTCGGAGACAATCATGGGTACCTCACCCTAGATTACAAAAAACTTGTAAGAGCAAGTGGCGCGTCGATAGGACGCACGATTAGAGAATTAAAGACAAAAATGTGAGAAAAAAAAGGCGAAAATGAGCTGTTGGGTTGGCAAAAATGCAAAACATCTGCCAATCTACTTGAAGACCATCACGAACATAGCACTCTAGATCAAACAAGCTTGTGAGAGCAAGTGGTGCATTGATAGAATGCATAGTTAAAGAATTAGAGAAAAGATATGAGAAAAAAGGCAAAAATGAGCCCTTGAGGGGCATAAATGCCAAACAGCTGCCAATCTACCCAAAGACCATCACCGGCACCTTGCCCTACATTAAACAAACTTGTGAGAATAAGAGGCGCGTCGATAGGACGTATAGTTAAAGAATTGTAGACAAAAATGTGAGAAAAAAAGGCAAAAATGAGCCATTGGAAGGCAAAAATGTAAAACAGCCCCCGAACCATTGTACAGATGTTACAGACAATTTCATCATGAAAAATAGGACTTGTGGGGACAGATTGGACATAATTAGCACATGTAGGTTGTGAGTTAGAGTCGAAAACGCCTTAAACTTAGTCGAAAAATGACGTTTGGGGGGCGAAAATACAAAACAACCCCCGAACCACTATACGAATATCACAGACATCTTACTCATGACAACTAGGACCTGTGGGGACATATATCACATAATTATCACACGTAGGTTGGGAGTTAGAGTCAAGTAGTTTCCTTGTGACAAATAGGATCTATCGGGACAGATGACACGTAATAAGCACATGTAGGTTGGGAGTTAGAGTCGAAAATGCCTTAAACTTTGTTGAAAAAGAGTGTTCAGGGGGCGAAAATGCAAAAGAACCCTCGACCCACCGTATGAATGTCATGACCAGCTTTCCCATGACAAATAGGACTTGTGACAATAGATGGAATGTAATTTGCATGTGTAGTTTGGGAGTTAGAGCCAAAAATGCCTTAAATTTAATCGAAAAAAGCGTTCAAGGGGCAAAACTACAAAATAGCCCCCAAACTATCGTATGGATGCCACAACCAGCTTTTCCGTGACGAATAGGATTGGTGATAACAGATGGAATGTAATTCGCATGTGTAGATTAGGAATTAGAGCAAAAAACGCTTTAAACTTAACTGAAAAAGGGCGTTAAGGGGGCAAAAATATGAAACAGTCCCCGAACCACCATATGGATATCACGGCTAGCTTCCCTATGATAAATTGAACCTTGGACAATAGATGAAATGTAATTCACACGTGTAGTTCGGGAGTTAGAGCCGAAAGCGTCTTAAACTTAACCGAAAAAGGCATTCAAGGGGCGAAACTGCGAAACAACCCCCAAACCACCATATGGATGTCATAGCCAGCTTCACCATGACAAATAGGGCTTGTGACAATAGACGGAATGTAATTCGCATCTGTAGGTTGGGAGTTAGAGTCGAAAATGCCTTAAACTTAACCGAAAAAGGACGTTAAGGGGGGAAAATGTGAAACAGCCCCCAAATCACCATATGGATGTCCCGGAAAGATTTTCCATGACAAATAGGACCTGTGACAACAAACGAAATGTAATTCGCACGTGTAGTTTGGAAGTTAGAGCCGAAAATGCCTTAAACTTAACTGAAAAAAGGGCGTCAAGGGGGCAGAAATGTGAAACAGCCCCCGAACCACCATATGGATATCACAGCTGACAAATAGGACCTGTGACAATAGACTGAATGTAATTCACACGTGTAGTTTTGAAGTTAGAACCAAAAACGCCTTAAACTTAACCGAAAAGGGGCGTTAAGGGGGCAAAAATGTAAAACAACTCTTGAACCACCATATGGACGTCACGACTAGCTTCCTCGTGACAAATAGGACTTGTGACAATAGACAGAATGTAATTCGCATGTGTAGTTCGGAAGTTAGATGCGAAAACGCCTTAAACTTAACGGAAAAAGGGAGTTAAGGTGGCGAAACTATGAAACAGCCCCCGAACCACCATATGGGTGTCATGGCCAGCTTCCTCATGACAAATAGGGCCTGTGACAATAGACGGAATATAATTTGTACGTGCAGTTTGGGGGTTAGAGCCAAAAACGCCTTAAACTTAATCGAAAAAAGGCGTTTAAGGGTTGAAACTGCAAAACAGCCTTCTAACCACCGTATGGATGTCACAGCCAGCTTCCCTGTGACAAATAAGACCTATGACAATAGACGGAATGTAATTAGCTCGTGTAGGTTGTGAGTTAGAGCAAAAAACACCTTAAACTTATTCGAAAAATGGAGAGTTTGACATCCAATCAATGTTCAACATTTTGATTGTAAATGACGTCATTGTTTCATCATACGGTGGTCATTTGGGTGGTACACGTATTAAGAAAGCATCATATGGTTATGGAGACAACCTCGTAAGTTACTCATTTATTTTACTTTGACTAGGAAAAAGGGAATGAAGAAGAGGTAAATAAAATTACAACCAAAATATTCTAGTAATAAGCATTTATTTTATGAAGAGGTATGCTCCTAAAAATTGTATTTTTGTAAATTGAAATCAAGTTTGGAATAAATCTTTCGTGATACATACATATGATTGTATTTCGAAAAAGGCTTAAATAGATTGTTCTACCTTAAATGCATGTTACAACCTTTTTCTTATATCTCAATCAATTAATATTTTGTAATGGGTGCAATTTTTTTTTTTTTAAATTTTTTGTAATTGATTTTTGGCGTGGACTTGTGGATAATCCATTTTTGTGTACAGAGGATGCTTTACACTTTTGTATTAACTGTCATCCTCTGCTTTTGTGTATATTAGTATTACTGATACATATAACTTTTCTAATCCAATTGATAATTACTGGTGTGGCATATAGATCACCTTTTGTGGTGGTACAAATTACAATCCAAATGGCCATTTTGCATGGTAGTAAACATATATATTTTTTTATATATGGTGGGTTGGATTTTTGTATGATTCCCTATTTTGTATGGAAATATAATTTTAGTTTGAACAATAGTTGGTTTGTATGGAATACATATATTTAAAGTAATTTATTTTTGGATGGTTGGAAGTAATATGAATTGTGGAATGATTGATAAAATATGTATTATTTTGTTTATATACGTACTACAAGTTGTACGGAATACGGACAGGGTGTGAAGAAATTACAATTTTGCGATAAAACATAATATTATTTTTTTGGCGACTAAACAATTTGTAGTAAAAAAGGAATTACATGTTTTAGCGACTAAAATGTTAATCAGTAGCTAAAACCCAAAATAAATTTCGAAAAACAATAATGGCGACTACGAGCTTTGTAGCCAACAAAAAAACAGACATTAGGCGACTAAATTTTAGTTGTCAAAAATAATCAAACATTTGGCGACTAAAATATTTTGTAGTTGAAAAACAGAAAACTTTTGCCGACTAAAGGTTTTAGTAGCGAAAAATGTGTAGCTAACTAAATAGTTTTGCCTACTAAAAGTTTAGTAGCAAAAAAAATCAGACTTTTAACTACTAAAAGATTAGTAGCCAAAAAGAAAACCAAACTTTAGGTGGCTAAAACTTTAGTAGCCAAAAGTAATCAAACATTGGGCGACTAAAATATTTTGTAGCCAATTTTTTTTTGATGATGAACAAAAACACCTTTGCCAACTATAATTTTAGTAGTTGAAAATGTGAAAATTTAGGTGACTATTCTTTTAGTAGCTAAAACATAATGACACTTTAGGTGACTAATATATTTAGTGGCTAAAAAAAAAAATAGAACGAAGCAAAAAAAATTTTGGTGACTAAATCTTTAGTCGTTGGATATAAATAAGGTTTTTGGCGACAAAAAAATTTTAGTCGCTAAAAAGTGATATTTAATTTTATTTCAAGGCTTTTGGCTACTCGCCAATTACCTTCCCCGACAAATTTTCAGCGACGAATTTTTTGACTAAAGATTTTAGTCGCTAAAGAGTTTGGATGACTAAAATATGGCTTTTAGCAACTAAAATTTAGTCGCCAAAAGTGCAAATTCTTGTAGTGAAACTGAGTGCTAGAGAATGTTTGATTAGTAGAATTATAGCATAGGATTGAGATTGTTAGTTCATGAAATCACAATCTCATGTTTGATTGTAAATTTTATTAATTGAATTACATGTATGGCGAACATTCAATCTAACAAAATTAACGAATTTTTAATATTGAGAGAGGCCACGGATTATAATTTTAAGTATGAAAGAAAAAAAAATAATAAATGGTTATTTCACTAATTTAATTGGATAACTAATCCTACACTAATTCATGAAATTATTAATCCTTTCACTATTAATCATGTTAATCAAACAAAGCCTTAATTATTTTCTATTTAACTTTTGAATGTGAAAGAAACTTATCAAAATAGTGAAATGATAAAATTAACAAACTAAAATTTTACCGTGTTAACCTTTTCCTAGACCAAATCTCTCTATGTGGGCCGGATTCCCATTTTAGACTTTAGCTTAAAAATTTTCAATGAAGGGAAAGCACCAGTTGTTGTATCATAAAGGGTGTTGATTTTCACCAATTGAGAGGTCATCCGGGGGGTCGACCGAGAAGTCAACTGCCTAGTGCAAAAATTTTACAAAATTTTGTCTTGAGGTGTTTATTCGGGAGGACATCCGGTGGTGAAAATACAACGGTAATAAACAATGATTTGATGAAAGAATCAAAGCATCCTCAGTTTGATCAAACATTTTTGATATTCTCAATTTGATATCTGTTTAATGAAACCATTGGAGTATAAAAAAAGGTACTTTTTCACCAAATTTAAATTTGGTGATAGATTTGGTATAGCATTAGAGATGACCTAACTTGACTATGTGTAAAGGGTGTTGATTTTCAAGAACACCTCATCAAAGTAATCATGACGATATATATGGTGACGAAGTGATGAGCAATAGAACACCACAAAAGAAAACTTCAAATGTTGAAGCTCTACTGGTTTGATAAGGAGAAGTATTTCTTCCTTTCGACTATGTCGTGTAAGGCAAGATCTAAGAAGAGAGGTTGCGTATCGTTGAGCTTTGAGAATGAATTTTGAAAAATAATTTTGTGAAAGAGTTGATAAAATTTAAAAGTTATTTAATTATGAATTTTTAAAATTAATTTTTGAGTTGTATATTTTGAAAATAACTTTTAAAAATTTAAAAATTCAAAATTTGTTTAGTTATGAATTTTTAAAGCTAGTTTTTGAGTTTTTTTTGGATCTTGTATTTTTTTGTTGGTTTTTTAGTCAAAATTTTTTTACAATGTTATAGTCAAATTTATTTACTTATTTTTATACACTTAATCTAAATGTATTTTTTAGATAATTTAATCTATAGGAAAGAGTTTTACTCTGTATTTTATTATTTTTAATAATTTAATCAATATTTTTTAGGTTTTATATCTACTCAATTTAGAAACATTTAAAAGTTTCACATTTATATAAAAAATCTCTTAGAAAAGGGAGATTTACAGTTAGGTCCCGTTTTAGTAAATAATGGTCCATTAAGTCCTACTTAAAAAACTTTTTACCTATAAGTCCCATAAACAAGTTTAAATGACGAAACTATTCTTACCAAATCAAAAAACACAAAATATAATCACAACTTTTCATTCTTCACAGCTCATTGGCGCTCTTTCACATCCCTTACAGATTTCATTCTCACATTCATCAATTTCGCCTCACATTTCATCTTACTTCATCAATCTCGGCTCAGATTCCAGAACAACAAACTAGATCATCAAAGATTTTCAAATTTGAACAACCAAAATGGTGAAAACAAGTAATATTCAAATATCTTAAACCCTAGTTTCTGCGAAATCTTCCATTTTCAAAACTTTTGTTTTTGATTTCCATTTCAGTTTGAATGTTGAGTTTCAAAATGGTGAAAACAAGTAAGATTCAAAATATCTTAAACCCTAGTTTCTACGAAATCTTCCATTTTTGAAACTTTTGCTTTTGATTTCCATTTCAGTTTGAATATTGAGTTCGTTACTGCTGTTATAAATAGGGGTGAGCATGGTCCGGATTGGACTGGATTGGGGTAAAACCAGGACCAATCCGTTATCTACGGTTCCTGAAAAATTGGAACCAATCCAATCCGTTTAAATCATGGAACCAATCCGAACCAATCCATTTAAATACGGATTGGAGCGGTTTAGGACCACGGATTCATATAATTAAATAACAAAAAATATATATATATATATATAACACTTTAATTTCATAAAAATATAAACATAACGCTATATCAGTTCCATAATAGCAACATGTTTTTCTATAATAGTGACATACTGTTCTTGAATTTAAACAACCATAAGAAAATACAAACAAAAGTAATAAAATAAGATATTATACGGTTTTAGGTTTGAGTTTAGATTTTATATAGAATAAGAGAAGATACTATAGGAGAGGACATATAATAAAAATATAGACTATTTGTATACGGTCCGGATCGGTTCCAATCCGGAACCGTGGGGTTCAATCCGGAACCAATCCGTGGACTACAGATTTTTAATTCTTCAATCCGGAACCGAACCGCGGATTCAAAAAACCAATCCAAACCTATCGAATTAGACTGGAATGGATCGGATTACGGATTTCACGGATTCCTTGCTCAGCCCTAGTTATAAATGTTCTAAGATTTCGAGTCGATTTGTGTCAAAAATCGTAGTTAATAATGTTATCTTCCTTTAGATTTTAGTTTGAAGGTTGATTTTGGTATCATTACTGTGAATGTTCTCAGATTTTGAATCAATTTCAGTGAAAAACCCCTAGTTAATCATGTTCTCATGCATTCAATTTAGGTTTCATTGTTGATTTTGGTACCATTGTTGTGAATGTTCTCATATTTCAAGTCAATTGGTGTGAAAAATCCTAGTTAATCATGTTCTCTTACTTCTAATTTAGATTTCAATATTGAGTTTGGTACCATTACTGTGAATGTTCTCAGAGTAAAAAACCCTAGTTAATCATGTTCTCATGCTTTCGATTTAGGATTCATTGTTGATTTTGGTACCATTGCTGTGAATGTTCTTAGATTTTGAATAAATTTGACTTAAAAACCCTAGTTAATCATGTTCACATGCTTTCGATTTAGGTTTCATTGTTGATTTTGGTACCATTGCTGTGAATCTTCTCTGATACTGAATCAATTTGAGTGAAAAACCCTAGTAAATCATGTTCTCATGCTTTCAATGTAGGTTTCATTGTTGATTTTGTTACCATTGCTGTGAATCTTCTCAGATTCTGAATCAATTTGAGTGAAAAACCCTAGTAAATTATATTCTTATGCTTTCGATTTATGTTTCAATGTTGATTTTGGTAACATTGTTGTGAATGTTCTCATATTTTGAATCAATTTGAGTGAAAAACCCTAGTTAATCATGTTCTGATGCTTTCGATTTAGGTTTTATTGTTGATTTTGGTACTAGTTCTGTGAATGTTCTCAGATTCTGAATCAATTTGGGTGAAAATCCAAGCTAATCATGTTCTCATGCTTTCCGTTTAGGTTTCAATGTCGAGTTTGATAACATTGGTGTGTGAATGTTGTCAAATTTTGAATTGATTTATGTTTAAATACTGATTTTGGTACCTTTACCATAAATGTTCTCAGACTTTGAATCAATTTGAGTGAAAAACCCTAGTTAATCATGTTCTCATACTTTCAATTTAAGATTGGTGTGTGAATGTTCTCAGATTTTAAATCAATTTGAGTGAAAAACCTTAATTAATCATATTCTCTTGCTTTCAATTTAGGTTTCAATGTTAAGTGTGGTACCATTACTGTGAATATTCTCATATTTTGAATCAATTTGAGTGAAAAAACCTAATTAATCATATTCTCTAGCTTTCAATTTAGGTTTCAATGTTGAGTGTGGTACCATTACTGTAAATGTTTTCAGATTTTGAATCAATTTGAGTGAAAAATCCTAGTTAATCATATCCTCTAGCTTTCAATTTAGGTTTCAATGTTGATTTTGGTACCATTGATGTTAATGTTTTCATATTTTCAATCATTTTGAGTGAAAAACCCTAATTAATCTTATTCTCTTACTTTGAATTTAGGTTTCAATGTTGATTTTGGTACCATTACTGTGAATGTTCTCAGATTCTTAGTCAATTTGAGTGAAAAACCCTAGTTAATCATGTTCTCATGCTTTCAATTTAGGTTTCAATGTTGAGTTTGGTACCATTGCTGTTAATGTTCTCAGATTCTGAGTCAATTTGAGTAAAAAACCCGACTTAATCATATTCTCTTGGTTTCAATTTAGGTTTTAATGTTGAGTTTGACACGATTGCTATGAATGTTATTAGATATCGAGTCAATTTGACTGAAAACTCTAGTTAATCATGTTCTTTTGGTTTCAATTTAGGTTTCATTATTGATTTTGGTACCATTACTATTAATGTTCTCAGATTCTTAGTCAATTTGAGTGAAAAACCCTCATTAATCATATTTTCTTACTTTCAATTTAGGTTTCAATGTTGATTTTGGTACCATTGCTGTGAATGGTTTTCAGATTCTTAGTAAAATTGAGTGAAAAGCCCTAGTTAATCATATTCTCTTGCTTTCAATTTAGGTTTCAGTGTTGATTTTGGTACCATTACTGTTAATGTTCTCAAATTCTTAGTCAATTTGAGTTAAAAACCCTAGTTAATCATATTCTCTTGCTTTCAATTTTGGTTTCAATGTTAATTTTGTTTTTATTGCCGTGAATGTTCTCAGATTTTGAATCAAATTGAGTGAAAAACCCTAGTTAATCATATTCTCTTACTTTCAATTTAGGTTTCAATGTTGATTTAGGTATCATTGCTGTTAATGTTCTCAAATTCTTAGTCAATTTGAGTGAAAAGCCCTCATTAATCATATTCTCTTGCTTTCAATTTAGGTTTCAATGTTGATTTTGGTACCATTGTTGTTAATGTTCTCAGATTCTTAGTCAATTTGAGTGAAAAACCCTCATTAATCATATTCTCTTACTTTCAATTTAGGTTTTAATGTTGCTTTTGGCACCATTGTTGCTAATGTTCTCAGATTCTTAGTCAATTTGAGTGAAAAACCCCAGTTAATTATATTATCTTCCTTTCAATTTAGGTTTCAATATTGATTTTGATACCATTGTTGTGAATGTTCTCAGATTTTGAATCAAATTGAGTGAAAAATCCTAGTTAATCATATTATCTCATTTTCAATTTAGGTTTCAATACTGATTTTGGTACCATTGCTATTAATGTTCTTAGATTCTAAGTCAATTTGAGTAAAAAATCTGACTTAATCATATTCTCTTGCTTTCAATTTAGGTTTCAATGTTGATTTTGACACAATTGCTGTGAATGTTATCAGATTTTTAGTCAATTTGAGTGAAAACCCTTGTTAATCATGTTATCTTCTTTTCAATTTAGGTTTCAATGTTGAATTTGGTACCATTGCTGTGAATGTTCTCAGATTTTGAATCAATTTAAGTGAAAACCCTAGTTAATCATACTCTATTTCTTTTAATTTACATTGTAGTATTGATTTTGGTACCATTGCTGTGAATGTTCTCAGATTCTGAGTCAATTTGAGTGAGAACCCCGACTTAATCATATTCTCTTGATTTCAATTTAGGTTTCAATGCTGAGTTTGACAAGATTGCTTTGAATGTTCTCAAGTTTTGAATCAATTTGATTGAAAACTCTAGTTGTTCATGTTCTATTCCTTTTGATTTAGGTTTCATTGTTGATTTTGGTACGATTGCTGTGAATGTTCTCAGATTCTGAACGGATTTGAGTCAAAATCCCTAGTTAATGATATTCTCTTGCTTTTGATTTCGATTTTAATGTTGATTTTGTTTTTATTGCCGTGATTCTTATCAAATTTAGACTTCATGAGAATGACATTGGAGTGATTCTTTTAGGAGTATTCTCAGTGTTAATATGTCTTCTATGTTCATTTTCCGTACAAGAAATCAACTCATGAAAACACTAAGACTGAAGAGCAATGCAAGAAAAACAATAAGAAGGCGTAAAGAATCGACTTGGTGGGAGAAAAAGCTAAAGGGAAAGCAAAAAGAATGGAAAGTAACTTTCAGATCAAACATGGTGACAATAATGAAGCTGTTACCACACATCAAACTCGGAAACGAGAATATTAAAGGGTTGAAGAAAACCCCGTTTTGGTTATTGTTTGATGCAATATTGAAGAACAAGTTGAATTATAAACAATGCAGAAAATATGATGATATTGCATTCAAAATAATTCAAACATACCAGTCAGGCAGCAGTGGTTTGTTCCAGTTGGGACTAGAAACTGTAAAGCTAACAACAGAAGACATCAAGTCCATTTTCGGTATATCTTGTGGAGATGAGCCGATGAATCTTGGTTACGGAAATAAAAGTATATCATTATTTCTAACAAGAAGATCCATACAAACTGAAAGGCTATCGAGCACAACCATCATGGACTTGTTGCAAAAAGCATTGAAAGGCAATAAGAAATAAGACACCGAAGATGTAATTAGGATGGTGTGCATGTATACTTGTATGAAGCATTTTTTCTCTACATCAGGAACGACAGTTAGATGGGTATTTCTTAATTACATGGAAGACATAAACTCTATGAGAAAATACAATTGGGTTGAGGAACACACTGATGTCTTCAATTGAAAAATATCACAAAAATCCAGCAAAAGTCGCAGGATGTGTTATAGCTCTCTTAGTAAGTACATGTTTACGCTAATCTATTAGTTTGTTATTATTTCTTATTCAAATGACACAAATTCTTTACATTTGGTTTGTAGTATTGGTTGTTTAAGGACACACTGATCATCCACCCTGAAGTTAGCGAAGCATGCCCAAGGGTGATCAAGTGGAACCATATCAAATTACATTAACGTATGAAAGTCATATCACTACATGAGCTAACAACAAGATAGGTCCATTTGAATTTCAATTCAAGTTCGAAAAATTCCCTATTTTTATACACTGAATTATTACTGAGAAACTTTTTAGTTTCCTAAACTTCAATTATTTCAAAAACTAATATCTACTGTATGCTGACCTACAGGTAACTGGTGCTCAATTGAGTGAGAAAAGTGATGAAGAGCATGATGACACTGAAGAAGAAGAAGAAAAAGAAGAAGAAGAAGAAGAAGAGGAAGAAGAAAAAGATGCTGAACAAAAAAAAGAAGAAGATGCTGACAATATTGAAGAAGAAGAAAAAGAAGATGCTGAAAATACTGAAAAAGAAGAAGCATAAGATAGTCAAGATGCTAAAGAACGCCACCAAGAACAAAAGCCAGCAAAATAAGAAATTACAAAATTCTGAAAGCATAGAAACTGCCAGCTACATGAGAGATGAATGGGATGTCAATCAACAAGACACAAATGAAGACTTTGATGGCTTGTGCAACATTATAATCAATGATGCACTTGAGGGAGAAGAACATATTGGTCAACAAACACTTGAGAAACTTCATACTGAGAACAATTTGCAACTTGACAACACAATGAAGACCGTCTACATAAATAAACTTGAAGAGGATAACGAGCTACTCATAGCACAAATACAACAATTAAAAGATAAAAAATTCTCGATTGCATAACCAATTGGTTGAAAAATAGGTTCATGAGATAACCCAAGAAGTTTGTGCAATAAAGAATTCTGGGACAGATGCAAAGAATGGAGGTCATACAACAAAAGATAAAAATTCTCAAGTGGTGTAGAAAGAGGTCCATGAAAATTCTGAAGTGGTGGACAAAGAGCTCCATCAGAAAGAGGTCCATAAGATAATGCAACAAGCCTTTGCAACAAAAGATTGTGAGACAAATGCAAAGGATGAACGTCATACACCAAAAGATCAAAATTCTCAGTTGCAGAATCAATTAGTAGAGGAAGAGGTCCATGACTTAACCCAACAAGTTTGTGCAATAAAAGTTGATGATCTGACAGAATCAAGACAAACAAATCTGCAAAATTCCATGATTATAAAGATCAAAGCTAAAGCAAGGAAGACTACTGAGATATTAGATTATTAGTATAGAGGCAAGAAAGTTAGAGTTGAGAAAGAGAAGAAAAATAAAGATGAAACAATTTCTAACAAATATGCTGTGGCTCAATTCCTACCTCCTAAAGATAAATATAAACTACAAATTCTTTGGAAAAAAAAGCAAACATAATCAAGGTATAATCTTACATAAATCTTGCAATTTTTCATATAGTTCAAAATATGAAATGAAATTGAGAAATAACTCTATTTTCTAAAAATATTTTGAATTAATTATTAACACATTTTTTTGTTGTTTTGTAGTGTTTATATGTGGTTTGGTAGAAAATATGACAATTGTGTGTTTATTAAAGATATCAAGAACTTAGTAAAAGGGAATGACATATCCAGCTGTGTACGTATAAAATTTGTAATTTTTTAACACTGTGAAACTTCTCATTAATTTATTAACATCGTTTTTGTGTTCTAATTTGATAGACAATTGATGCATATGTCGAGATTCTTGAAAAAGAACCACAAGCACAACATTCTGGTGATGGAGCAGAGCACAATGGCAAGTCTTTCGTACTATCAAGTCTATATTGGGTAAGAAATAAATGTTCATGTGTCAATTCTATACGTTATCTTCCTTTCAATTTTGGTTTCAAAGTTGATTTTTTGTGTTTGTTATCATTGTTGTGAATGTTCTTAAATTTTGAGTTTGGTATCATTGCTAGGAATATACTCAGATTTTGAAACAATTTGAGTGACAAATCATTGTTAATCATGTTTTCTTGCTTTTAATTGAGATTTGAATATTGAGTTTCGTACCATTACTGTGAATATTCTCATATTTTTTGAAAAAAAAAACAGCCAATATTGAAGAAGGAAACTTCAGAAAAAAGGAAAAAGATTTTGAAAAATACTTTGTAAGAATCCCTCACATATAGATACATCCATATCCCCATCAACAATTCCAATCATTGGACATTACTTGTTATCGACAAACACTTGGGGACTTGGAAACATTTCAACTCTTGGAGACCAAGAAAAGGAAAGGACAAGCACTACAACGTTGCATATCAACTGGTAAGAACAATTTTAGATGACCATTACAATAATCAGATGTAAATCATTACATACTTTATATTGATTTTTTTGCAGCAAAAAATCATCAATGAATACATGAAAGATACATCTTGTCAAGTAGAAAAAACATGGAATCCTGATGTGAAGAGTGAATCTGTCAAAGACAGCCCTTAACAAGAAGAAATGACGTATGTTATGTTTATTCTAATTAACAAATTTTAATAGCTGTTTCAAAATTTTTTATTTTTTCTCTAACTGTGTCAAAAATGATTTCTGTAGGGCTGATTGTGGAATTATTGTTTGCTACATCATAAGACAATACATAAGGCATCAATCAATCCAAACACATTACCATCAGGCATATCCACAAGACTGAGAGCAGGCATAGTACATGAGTTCCTTAGTGATCCACAAAGATCAATTAGAGTCAAGATTGCAACATTCAATGAAATCTTTTTTGATGTGTAACTCAATAAACTCTTTTTTGTCACACTCAGATACAATGACTAATGTTTTTGTTGACAGTTGCAAACATATTGCCTCACAAACATATTACAATTTCTATGATGTGTAATGAAATATTTTGTCATACTCTCAAAGATATATGTACCAGCACTTTCTTGATATTTTTGTTCATATTTTCAATTTCTATTATCCTGTTCCTCACACTATTATATGGAAAAAGTGATAATAGAATCACATGTGAAAATAATGGTTTCAATGGACCATGTACACAAGACTTTACCGTATCACAATCAGTGCTTTGTTGATGTTTTTGTTTATATTTTTAGTTTCTATGCTCTTTGTTGCCTTATAATATTTTCACAATCACTTATTTTGAAATTAAAAACTTAAAATTGAGAATATTTTCAGTTTTATACAGTGTTTACTCAATTTTCAAAACAACAAATATTATCATAACAATTTATTTGCTGCCTCATAATATTATCACAATTTGAAAAACTAAAATTCAAAATAGAGAATATTTTCATTTTCAACCCACTGTTACTTTATTCAAAGCGTTAGCATTGATCACATCTATTTACAATGTTAATTCACATTCATTCAATTGATCACATTTATAACTTGTTCTAATTCACAACAAGAGCTTCACACTATTATCACAAAATCAACTATTTTGAACTAAAAACTTAAACTGAGAATATATTCACTTTTTATACAATATTCACATAATCTTCAAAACAAATATGGTAGGTATATCATCTAAAAACTTTTCAACTCTTGACCCACCTTCAATCTTTAACTCAACCAAACATTGATGAAATGTTTCTTCAGTTGGAGCATATACACATTTCCCAAACAAAGTGATCAACTTTTCTTTCAATCCATGAAATTTACCACGCAAATGATGCCTCAAGTTTATCTTCAAATGATATAAACAATAAGCTTGGAAAGCCATTGGGAAAACCTTTGGCAAAATTTTAACTAATCCAAGGTAACGATCTGACACAAATGTAATATTTCGTCCTGGTGAAACAATTGAACTCAAATGTTCCAAAAACCAATGCCAGTTGTCTTGATTCTTGGAGCCAACAATTGCAAAACAAATAAGAAAGAACCCTACATGTACAAAACAGAAAAAATGAGAATATTCTCTTATTCTTAGACAATGGTAACACTTTAATATTCAAAATATTAAACAATAAAATGAATAACTGTTAAAATAAAACATGCATATACATCAACAATATTATATAAAATTTAAAACATTTAATCATATTTCAGAACAGAGAAAAGAGATTTCTAGTGTACCTTGTGTGGGTGTTGATTTCTGACCACACTGCCAAATTAGTATTCAACTGGAGAGCACTGTCAGAATAGATGACGTCTGAATAACCTGTAACAGAAAGATGAGATTTCGGCGGTGATTCGTCCACCTGCGGGTACTCCGACGATCGAGTCAGTTATCTCTCAAAGATAGAAAAAGTGCTTAACTCACTAGACAAAGCATAAAAGACATACCTTAGACCCATGGAGGTGCCTCCTTTTTATAGCCAACACTGACCTAGTCCCAATAGAAGCCTAGCTTCAATGGATTTAGGATTACTGCTAATCTTGGACTCCTAGTAGGATTGGGATAAACTCTCTAAAGTCTTATCTTTACTCAAACTGAAGTCCTTCCTCATTCTAGGACTCTTGTCCCTTATCCGCTTATCCTGGATTCTGGTTTCTTCGCAGATAACCTCGGCCTAGCCGAGATCATCTCGTCATCATGACTAGGACACGTGGCACCCCGGCTGGCACTTCGGTGACACCTCGGCCACGTGTCGTTATTCAAAACTTATGTCCCCACAACTTCCCCCTAGGTTCTATTACCTCGGCATCCTAAGGTGATGGAACCTATATCATTTCTTTTATCTAGCACGTCGGCTAAGCTCGCTTCATCATTTATTACCGAAGTCAGAACTCGTCGGCTCTACCTATAGTCTACTTTCATCAATGCCTCAGAACCATTAACCAGGTTTGTTCAAATTTCTCAGCTGAGATCATCCTCCAAGCTGAGGTATTGCTCCATTAAATCAAGAACTCCAAGAGCTCCTTCACGCGTATGAGCTGTCACGCACAACAACTCAACCGTTCTTGCCACGCATCTTTCTTCTTTTGGGCTGTACCTGATACGCGCCACTAAGTTGCATCATTTTTTGCGTGCACCGTCTGACATGTATGCCGTCTTAGGCACATTAATTGCCTTTATGCCGCCATTTCGAGTTTTGAGAAAAACTTTTCCCTCTCTCTTTGTCCCTTCACTTTTGCATCTTCACTCTCGTGCAAACTCTTTCTCTTTCCTCCCTCAAATCCGCCATTGCTCCAAACTCTTCAAGCTCTGTAACCATCGCCATTTACCTCCTCCGGCGAGGCTCTTGCTGATCTTCTCCGTTCGCTACCATCATCTGACTCCGGCATACTCAACACCGGCTTCATTTTTCTTCGGTTCGATTTAACTTTCTGTTTTAGTTTCTTGTTCCTCTTTAATGATCTCCACGGCTTCACTCGCTGCCTATGCAATCGTGCTCATGTATTTGTACCTTGAATTCCACCATGTATTGAACATGTTTGTTCCATGATTCTGTTTTTGCCCAATCCATTCTTGAATATACTGCTTGCATATTAGTCGATTCTTGCCACTGTTCTTGGCCTTATACACCCGCACAGACTTTACCACTGTGTTCTTAATGTTTCATCACTGTTCTTGATTCTGAATCACATTCTTGTCTCTGTTTGCTGTGTTTTTTCCAGATCCTTGTCTTCAACCTTCATTTGCCTAGACTTAGGTTTGAGTTTTGTCGTAGAATTCACAAATCTTAGGGAAAACTAAGACGAATCCCTCTTAGATCCTCACAAATTCCGACCACAATGCACATTTAGGTTTTAGCCGAGGTCCCTCAAACCTTCGCAAAAGCATTTCCTTTTGAACTCCAACACCTTCTACCAAGCCAATATCATGGGTATGTGGAGGCATAGAGTAGACACCCCAACCAAGTTAGAATACTTCAGGCAGGAGTTTGACATCCCGGCCGACGTTCACTTGAGGTTGGCCGAGGAGAACGACTCCATCACGCCTGATGAAAACCTCATGCCTTTCCCTATCGTTGCCTTTATAGAATGTGGACTTAGGTTTCCACTAGACATCCTTTTTCGAGAAGTTCTCCATTACTATAAATTGAACCCGATGCAGTTTGCCATTAACTCTTACCGAGTTATCAATGGCATAATTGCCTTAGCCAAAAAAGAGAAAGCTAGGGTTACCCTTGCCGACATCCAGTATTGCTACACCATGTGTGGCTTTAAATTAGAAAAAGGCTACATCTACTATCTTAAGCCGAGGTCCATAGACCATAAATTTGTTGCCAACCTCCCAAACTCCAACAAGGGAGCCGGGGATGATTACTTCATTGTCTCGGGCAACCGGGATTTCGCTCCAGATGAAGACCTTCATCTCTACCCTCTTAGCCGAACAGTATTTGTTGAGGGTAATGGTAAGAACCAAGTATTACATAGACTTATTTTTCAAGTCGTTAAGACTTTATTCTTTCTGTACTTTTTAACGTTTGTGTTCTTTCGTGCAGCTCTTCCACAGCCACCAAAGGACTTTCGTAAGTCTTTCTTTCCCAGTAAGGACCTCAAGAAGCTGTTGGATCTGCCAGTTCAGAGGCGGAGAGCTCCCTTACTGCTCAACTTCATTCCAACTTACAAGTCAATTTTTCTCGACATTCCGAAGAAGAAGAAGAGCAAGTCTCCTCCGTCCGCCACTACACCTCCAACAACTTCATCATCTCGGCCAGATCAGGGGTCAACCTCTGATCCAGCAGAGCAGCCATCTACCTCGGCTCCACAACTGATCCCACCATCTCAATGCCGACGCCGACGTCGAAATGCAATTGCCACCGAGATGGGTCGTAAGAAAGCAGTCGCAGAAGATCTTCTAGCTGACATCCCCGACACCGTCCATGCTCAACCAGCCCAACCAAAGCCAAAGCCCAAAAGACTGAAGAAGGTTCAGCCCAAGGCAACGGTGACTCAGATTGACATTGAGGACACCTTGCGTATTTCAAAATTGGCTGAGAGTGAGAAGACTCCCTTCGCCACCGAAAAGAGGTCCGCCAAGGCCAAACCATCCCAATCGACTCGGTCAAAAAGGCCGAGGTCTGAGTCAGCCACAACCTCGGGGCCCATGAAACCAGATGCCCCATGGGCTCCTCCGATCACTATCGAGAACAAGCCGGTCAAAGCTGGCGACAGTGCGACTGGCCTCGAAGTCGGCGTTGCCCTCTCTACGGCTTTGCTCCTTCCTAATGATCTCAATCGCAACGCCGAGATGAGCGAATATGAAAACTTCGCTTTGATGCTACAACATTCCGTTCAAGTAAGTTCCTTATACTTGGTATTTTTCTTTCTCTATTTTTCCATACTTAGAGGATTTTTACTAACTTTTGTTCTGTTCATTTTCTTTTAGGCGATCCAGCACGCCCACTTCTTTTTAATGCAAGCTTTTGAAATGAGGAAGGAGTTGGCCGACAAGATTAGGGAGGTTACTGGTTTACAGAAGACCATCAAAAAGGACGAGGCAAAAATGAAGACCTTGTCAGACCAGGTCGAGGCAACCATTAAAGCTAAAGATGAGGCTGAAGAAAAAGCAGATGCTGCAGAGGCCATTAAGAAGGTTCTTGAGGCCCAGAAGAAAGAGGCCAAAGAAAAGATGGCCGAGGCCCAAAAAGAACTTCAGGCTGCCTTGGCCATTGATGAGAAGCCGTATGCTGAGGGGGGCGGCCGACGTCAAGGAGGACTGTAACGCCCTCAAAATAAACCCATTATATATATATATCATTGACATGCATTATTTAAAGAAAACACTTTAATATTTCATTACAATATCCATCAGAGTCTGTCTTAACAAAAACATTACATGTAACATCAAAGTAAATGCCCTACCGGCTTACATCTTTCCAAGCCAACACTTGGACACAAAGTATGAGTTCTAACTCAAATATAAATAAAGCCCTAGGCTTGTGTGTTTACATGTACTAACAATGAAAAACAAATAACTAAAAATAGTCTTCAAAATCCAAGTCCTTCCAAGCTAAGTCCTTGGAGGTAGCTTATCACCTGAACCTGAAAATGATGTTCCCATAAAGGGTGAGCCACAGCCCAGTAGAAATATACTAAACCAAATATAAGCATTGAATAAAGCTATAGCATTCAATAGATGGTTAACCAAGATAATCAAATACTTCATTTTACAGTCTCATGACACTATTGTCTATCAAGACACGTTTTACTTTCCAATTTTATCAACATGGCTCAGAACCTTGGCCAAACTTACAAACAGTGAATTACATAGTATCATAATTAACATCGCTTCCAATATCAACAAAAAATGGAGACTCAAGCTCAATCAAAACACTTCATACTTCCAGATGATACACATGTTAATGCTGTATCAATAAAACACTTCTATATAAATAGCACACATAAAAGTGATTGCTAATGGAATGGAGTCCATCCCCTATTCTCCTCCCAAACAAAAATCCGGTTTAGAGGTTCCATCCCCTATCTTCCCCTAAACCGGGAGTACATCCCCTAATCTCCTCCCACACAAAACAATGTATTGCAAATGCAATGCTCAATCAACACACATATTTCTGTATCATTGCAATAGTCAAAATTAATGGAACTTTAACAAGGATTAGTTCAGTTATTCCTAATCCCACATGCAATGTCTACAACATCACGAACTATCCTCCACGGATAGCCGCAAAAACAGTTATTTCTAAACTGAAAATAACTATGTCAACAATGCAATAGACAATTTTCAAAAATTATTCCAACTACGCCATTTATCCATAAATTCCCCATTCCATGAAATTTAAACCTCTTTCCCAATTCATGAATTAACCATCTTTTCCCAATTCAAATGAATTAATTATACAAATTAATTTAATAATACACTAGGGTTTTTCCCAAATTTTTCCAAGTATCCCCAACATATCAAAATCCAAAAACTTAGAAAACAAAAACCTATAAAATGGGTAGGAAATCCCTACCTCGAAGAAAACAACCTCAAATGCTGAAGACAGAGATGAGTGCCCAAATACCAATGTGCTTAACCAACAACCAAACAATTCAGATTAAAACGAAGCCCTCGAACTCACACACTTCTTTTTAATGAAGGATTAGGGTAGAAACACACCCTAAGTGGATCAAATCTAAGAAAGAAGGTGAGTAGGGAGAGAGAGAAGTCGGACCTAGGGTTTAGAACCAAAAAGAATAAGAAAAGACTGATCAAAACCCGCTGCTGAAAATATAAACTTGACAGGCTCGCTCGAGCGAAGACTTGGTCGCTCGAGCGACCAGACACAGAGAAGCTACGCTCGAGCCAAGGAAGCCTTGCTCGAGCCAACAACCCAAAAGCTCGCTCGAGCGAAGAAAAGCTCGCTCGAGCCAAGAATGCACAGCTACAGGTCCTAATCAGACGCAACCTCTCGCTCGAGCTACCAAACCCCGGCTCGAGCGAAGAACCAAAAATAACAGCTCGCTCGAGCGACAAACTCCTAGCTCGAGCGAAGATCCAAAATCCTGGACAGCAACACTTGGTTTCTAAACCCAACCAACCTGAAACAAGCCTGCCCAACACATCCTATAAGTCCAAATGAGCAAATAAGGGACAACAACAACAATTATACAGTGACAGAATCTATGGAACCTAAGTCCGGATACAATAATCAAATGGGAGAAGACCGGAGTCGCTATAAGGACTACAAAAGGCAAGTGAAGCAGGCATGCAACAAGGGTTTCATCCTTGGTTGGATGGCTGCTCTCAAAAAGCTCGATGTCCCCGAGGACTCCCTCCTCAAAAATGCTGACGTCCTCCCCCTGCCATTCCCCCATACTCCAAGCCAATCCGAAGACAATTCTGAGTCTGAGGAGGAAACTTTGGTGAAGGAAAAAGAAGGAAGCTACTGGGGCCAAGTCCTCCACTCTGAATGAGTAAGTCGTAGACTTGTCTCAGGATGAAGAGGGTGAGGTCTCTAAAGATGCCTCCTCTCAGAAGACAAACTCCAACGTGCCAATCGCCGAGAAGAGCCTCGATCAAACTCTTTAGGAGATTGATGTTGAGCTCGCGGCTGAGAAGGCTGCTGAGAAGTCTTCCCAACTGTCTTCTGGGGGTGAGACACAACCTGCTGCCGACGCCGAGTAATTTATTTTGATGTTTCCTTCTTTATTTCTTGTACCTTGTACTCTGTTTATGTTAGGCTTTTAGCTGGCCAATGTGCCTTCTCTTGAATGTAAATACAACTTCCTCTCTTTTGAATGCTTGTATGTTTTTCTTCTTTTAATGCCTTTATATTTAGAATAATTTGCTTGTCTTCTATATACACCTTAACTGTTCAATCTTCTCGGGGTGATATACCTCAGTTATACAAACCAACGCTTTTATCTCGCAAGTACTTCTTTCGTTTCAACCTTGGCTTGTAAATTTTTTCTAAAAATTTCAACAAGTGTTTAGACCAATCTTCCCTTAACACAACGTCGGTTTAACTTCAACTTGTAAATTAAAAATTTCAACAAGTGTTAAACATGACCTTGGTTTAACTTCAGCTTGTAAATTTAAGTTTCAACAAGTGTTAAACATGACCTCTGTTTAACTTCAACTTGTAAACTTAAATTTCAACAAGTGTTAAACCATCTTTTTTTGATATAACCTCGGCTTAACTTCAACTTGTAAATTTTTCTCAAAATTTCAACAAGTGTTAAACCATCTTCCTTGTAAATTCCATCTCCCAAGCATTATTCTTCAGCCCTCTGCCCCCTAATGTGAACTTAAGTTCCACTTGGGTTCTCATTAAGTATGTGGCTTTTGATCTTGTCGCCGAGGTTAGATTCAAACAAAGACTGCCCGAGGTTACCACCTCAGTCTCCTTGTTAATCTGACTGGCATGCACTTGGCTCCAATCTGTGTCTGATTTTGCAAGTCCCGGTTATCCTAACTTAGTTCAACTCTATTATATGCAAGTAAAGTTTCTACTCTGCCATATAATAAGTCTAAGTTATTCGTCATGTTTCGCTTCGAAACATCGCCAACTTAGTTCAACTCTATTATATGCAAGTAAAGTTTCTACTCTGTCATATAATAAGTCTAAGTTATTCATCATGTTTCGCTTAGAAACATCGCCAACTTAGTTTAACTCTATTATATGCAAGTAAAGTTTCTACTCTGCCATATAATAAGTCTAAGTTATTCGTCATGTTTCACTTAGAAACATTGCCAACTTAGTTCAACTCTATTATATGCAAGTATAATTCAACTCTGCCATATAATAAGTCTAAGTTATTCGCCATGTTTCAACCAAAAACATCGTCAAGTTCCTGTTTAGTCACCATACACAAGTTTTAAGAATCAAAAAACTTTTATTAATACTTCGGCTAATAACAAGAGAAAGCTTGAAAAACAATAAGATCTAGTGATAGAAAAACTTCAGATTGCAAGTATCCCAGGGTCTTGGCAGCTCTTTGCCTTCACAATCCTGAAGCCGATATGCCCCGTTGCCCAAGGCCGAGATGATTCTATAGGGTCCTTCCCAATTCGGGCCAAGCTTGCCTTCTCTAGGATCTTTCTTGTTGCCGATGACCTTTCTCAGGACGAGGTCACCAACTTGGAACTTTCGCGGGTTCACCTTTTTATTATAAGCCCTGGCAAGCTGCTGCTGGTATGCCCCCAACTGAATTACTACTTTTTCCCTTCGTTTCTCTAGTAGATCCAGATCTCGAGCTAAGAATGCCTCATTGGCCACATTTTCTATTCCTTGGGTTCTGATCCCTGGGATGCCGACCTCCAATGGAATGACTGCCTCTGTGCCATAAGCCATGGCAAATGAGGATTCCCTCGTTGATCTTCTCGGCGTAGTCCGATATGCCCAGAGTACATTGGGCAATTCATCCACCTACTCTCCTTTTGTTGCTTGCAGCCTCTTCTTAATCCCATCCAAGATAACTTTGTTGGATGCTTCTACCTGGCCATTGCTATGAGGAAAACTTGGGGTGGAAAAATAATTCTTGATTTTAAACTTTGCGCAGAAGCTCTTGATTAGCTTACTGTCAAATTGTGTGCCATTGTCAGCTATTATTGCTCTTGGGATTCCAAACCTGGTGATGATGTTCTTCCATATGAAATTCTTCACATCAACGTCCCGAATCTTGGCAAGGGGTTCTGTTTCTACCCATTTGTTGAAGTAATCTATTGCCACCAGCAGGTACTTCCTTTGTCCAGTGGCTTGAGGTAGTTTTCCAACAAGATCCATGCCCCATTGGGCAAATGGCCAAGGGTTGGACACCGGGTTCAAGTCTGCTACTGGTTGATGTATCAAAGGTGCAAACCTCTGGCACTTCTCACACTTCTTGACATAGGCTTCAACATCTTTCTGCATGTAGGGCCACAAGTACCCTTGAGAAATGGCCCTATGAGCAAGTGACCTGCCCCCAGCGTGGCTTCTACATACTCCTTCATGTATTTCATATAGAAAGTCTTCAACCTGTGTAGGATGCACACACCTCAGAAGGGGTCCAGTAAAAGATCTCTTGTAGAGATGTCCTTCTGCTGTCAAACAGAACCTTGACAAAATCAGTCTGATCTTGTGCGCCTCTTTTCGGTCTTCTGGCAGCTTCCCATCTCAAAGGAATACTATTATTGCATCCATCCAGCTTGGTCCCATCTCCACACACATTGCTTCATGCTCTGTGTTCAGTGGTTCTATACTTGATCCTGGCAAGTAATCAACCATTATTGTTCTTGCTTTTCCTGGTTTCATTGCACTAGCCAGGTTGGCTAGGGCATCGGCATGGCTGTTGTCATCTCGGCCGACTTGCTGTAGTCGGCAATTTCGGAACAATGCCATCAGTCTGCCCACTTCCTTTACATAGGCTGACATCCTTTCATCTCGGGCTGCATACTCACCTGTTGCCTGGTTGACTATAAGTTGGGAGTCGCAGAAGACTATTACCTCGTCAGCTTCCATGGCTGCTGCCAGCTTTAATCCTACTATTAGTGCTTCATGCTCTGTTTCATTGTTTGAGGCCTTAAACCCCAGACGAATGGATTGCTCCAGTACCTGCCCATCTGGAGATACTAGCACTACTCCTGCCCTCGCTCCTTGTCGGTTTGAACTTCCATCAACAAACAGCCGGAAGGAGTCACTGATGTAAATACTTTAGGGCCTGAGTTTTTCTTCATTCCTTTGTTATGCTGCCCCCTGCTGGGTTTTTCCTTGCTCATTGGGACGCTGTATACCTTGGCTCAACGGAGCCTGATGTATGACGGCGCCTAGTGTGAACTCGGCCATGAAGTCGGCTAAGACTTGTCCTTTGATTGTTGTCCTGGGTCTGAATTCCAAGTCGTATTAGCCTAACATTACTGCCCATCTGGCTATTCTGCCTGTCAGATCTCCCTGTTACAATAGGGACCTCAACGGATGTTTAGTTAACACCACAATTTTGTGGGCTTGAAAGTAGTGATTTAGCTTCTTGGACGCCATTACTAAGGCCAATGTTAACTTCTCCAAGGATAAGTACCTGGTCTCTGCATCTGCTAGGGTTTTACTCACGTAGTAGACTGCCCTTTGCTCTCCCTTTTCTTCTCTGACTACTACTGCACTCACTGCGTGCTCTGACACTGCCAAGTATAAGAACAGCTCCTCTCCATGCACTGGATTTGAGAGAACTAGAGCTGTGGTCAAATACTTCTTCAAGTCGGCCAAGGCGACTTCGCACTCTTCTGTCCATAAGAAGTCTGCGGCTTTCTTTACTAAGCTGAAGAAAGGTTTACACTTGTCAGAGCTTCTACTTATAAATCTGTTTAGGACTGCAGCCCTTTCAGTCAACATCTGCACTTGTTTTGCCGATGTTGGGCTCTTCAATTCTAAGATGGCTTTAATCTGATCGGGCTAGCCTCAATGCCCCTTATGGTAACCAAATATCCTAAGAACTTACCAGACCCTACTCCAAATGCATACTTCGATGCATTGAATCGGAGCCGATACGTCCTAAGGATGTCGAAGATTGCTTTCAAGTCTTCCGGATGACCCTCAGGTTCCTTGGTCTTCACGACCATGTCATCTATGTATACCTCCACAGTTTTGCCAATTAGATGTCTGAACATCTTTGTCACCAACCTCTGGTAAATTGCTCCTGCATTTTTCAACCCGAAAGACATTACTCTGTAGCAATATAGCCCTTTTGAGGTGACAAATACAGTTTTCTCCTCATCTGGGGGGTACATAGCTATCTGATGGTACCCCCTGTAGACATCTAGGAAGCTCATCCTTCTATGTCTTAAAGTGGCATCCACTAATTGGTCAATCTTGGGTAATGCGAAGCTGTCTTTGGGACAAGCCTTGTTTAGGCTGGTGAAGTCCACTCAGACCCTCCACTTACCATTCTTTTTCTTCACCACCACTGTGTTTGACAGCCATGTCGGGTAGTTTACCTCTCTAATGGCTCTGGCCTCCAGAAGTCTATCTACTTCCTCTTCTACTACCTTCACATGCATTAACGTCGGCCTCCTTGCTCGCTAGATTACAGGTTTGGCCGACCTGTCCACATTCAGCCTGTGGCAAGTGACCTCGGGGTCAATGCCAGGCATCTCGTAGGGCATCCATGCAAATATCTCCAGATTTGCTCTCCAGGAATGCCTCTAGTTCTCTTTCCTCTTCCTCGGCTAAGCCCGAGCCGAGAAGGAAGAAGCGTTCTTCATCTCCTTGTTGGACAAAGACTTTCTTCAGGGCTTCTTCACTCTTCTCGGCTGGCTCTTTGCCGACATCCTCCATGACTTTCACATCCTCGTCCTCGATCTCTGCTGTTTTTGCTTCTCTTATGTTGTAGGTAGACTTCATTGCTTCCATGGAGCAATTCTTTGCCTGCAATTGATCCCCCTTGACCTCCTCAATTCCATGCTTTGTTGGGAATCGCAACAGCTGGTGCAATGTTGAAGGGACAGCCCCCATTGCATGCAGCCACGGCCTTCCCAGGATAGCATTGTAAGGTGGGGGAGTATCAATTACAGTGAACTCAGTTTTAATCTTCTTGGTGCCAGCCTGCACCTCCAGATTTACTACTCCTAAGGGCCATGTCGGCGTTCCATTGAACTCGACCATAGGACCATTGGATTGCTCCAGATCGTCTTGATGAAGGCCTAGCTCCTTGTAACATCTGACATATATGATGTCACAAGAGCTGCCTTGGTCGATTAAGATGCGCTTCACTTGGCATTCTCCAATCTGGAGGGATACTACCAAGGCATCGTTGTGTGGATGCTGCACCATCTCTAGATCATCTTCTGTAAAGGACGCCACTGGTCCCTGGCATTCTTCTGCCCTAGGTCTTTTTGGCGGACCTGGTACACATGCTGCAAGTGCTTTACCCTCTGGGTCTTCCCACGGATTTCGTTCTCATTGACCTTCTAGTGAATCACATTGATCACTCGAGGGCTGCCTCTCTGCGGTTGCGGTGTTGGGGGTGGCGGTGCTGCTAGTGCATGAGGCAGTCTTGCTTGCTCTTCTCTTGTCCTGGTCTCATCTACTAGATCCCTTAGATGACCTTGTCTTACCAGGTCTTCTAGACGTGCTTTTACAACCCTGCACCCCTGAGTCAGATGCCCATTCTCATTATGGTAGGTGCAATGCTTTCCCAGGCTTTGTCCCATAAACTCGCTAGGAGCCTTCTCTGGTGCTTTGTAATAGGGCTGATTTTGGATTTTTTCCAAAACTTTGTAGATAGGGATTTGAAATACGGTTGTGACTGTCTGTGCAGCCCTTAATCCTGTCTCTGGTTTGTTGTATCCACTATCACCTCGGCCTCGCTTCCGCGAGCCATTTTTCTTCTCTGGTTTCGACGCCTTTGTCCCCGGTGTGTCCTCTTCGACCCTAGCATACTTCTCTATCCTGGCCATAAGCTCCTTCATGCTTTTCGGCAATGTCTTTGCCAGTGATTTTTGAAGCAAGCAGTCATCTTTCAATCCGTTCTTAAATGACACAACCGCTACCCTTTGGTTGCATCCTGGTATTTGGTTGAATACCTCGTAATACCTTTTAGCATAGACCCTAAGGCTTTCGTCTTCACTGATTCTCAGAGCCATCAGAGTGTCCACCCTTAACGGCTGTAGTTTGTTTGTCACAAACCTAGCCATAAACATCTCGGCTAGGCCTTCCTAGGTTTTCACAGATCCTTTCGGCAACTTGTGAAACCAATCTGATGCAATTTCCTTGAAGGATGAGGGGAACACCTTGCAGAGCAACGGCTCGTTCCCAATGTACAATGCCATTGAGTTCATGTACAAGCCGACGTGAAAATTAGGGTTTGACTTGCCATCGTATATTTGTAACCTCGGCATACTGAACCTTTTCGGGACTTCAAATTTCTCTAATTTCACCGAGAACGTTGTTTTCGGCTTGGCCAGAGAGGTTACCTCGACATCTTGTTGCTTCCTCTAGAAGTAACCCTTCAGATCCTCCTTGGTCCGTCCAGGAGCTCAGCTATCAATGGATTTCAGCCTTTTTAGTGTGCTACTCCCAGTATCATTGTGAGTCCTTTTGGACCTATCTCCATTAGTTGCATCGAAACATAGCTCATTCCCTTGAATATGCCGATGTTCTTTGGGATCGGCTTCCTTGGTGTGATACGTACTCCGTGAATCTCCCCTTCTTGATTCTCCTCGCCCGATCTCCCTTGACGGCCGGTGAGAGTGTTTCTTGGTTCTATCGTGCTGAGGAGTAGCAGGACTTGTCCTCTGCCTCCCTGTCTGGGCATCTTTTTTGGCCGCTGGAATCGGCGTATCTTGTAACGGAAACGGGGGTTGCATAACGTTGTTCTGCATCATGAAATTGATGACCGATTGTAGGTCCGCCAATTTGTTTGCCAGTTCCTTCATCTTGTCGTCCCTTCGTAGGCATCTATCTTTCCATACCTGGAGGTCGTCTTCGTTATAATACCCGCCTCGGTCTGATTTCTTCGGTACGTCGCCCTCCTGGCTGACGTCCTTTTCTTCGTGATTCTTATCACGAGTCTCTTCGTTGCAGTTGTCTTTTTTAACGTCAAGGTCAATAGGTTTCCCACTCCCAGTAGGAGTGTCATTCCCAACCTTCTCTCTCTGTCCGTTATTGGCCATCTATTCTTCTTTCTTTCCCACAGACGATGCCAAATTGTGGGTGTTGATTTCTGACCACACTGCCAAATTAGTATTCAACTGGAGAGCACTGGCAGAATAGATGACGCCTGAATAATCTGTAATAGAAAGATGAGATTCCGGCGGTGGTTCGTCCACCCGGGGGTACTCCGACGATCAAGTCAGTTATCTCTCAAAGATAGCAAAAGTGTTTAACTCACTAGACAAAGCATAAAAGACATACCTTAGACCCATGGGGGTGCCTCCCTTTTATAGCCAACACTGACCTAGTCCCAATAGAAGCCTAGCTTCAATGGATTTAGGATTACTGCTAATCTTGGACTCCCAGTAAGATTGGGATAAACTCTCTAAAAGTCTTATCTTTACTCAAACTGAAGTCCTTCCTCATTCTAGGACTCTTGTCCCTTATCCGCTTATCCTGGATTCTGGTTTCTTCGCAGATAACCTCGGCCTAGCCGAGATCATCTCGTCATCATGACCAGGACACGTAGCACCCCGGCTGGCACTTCGGCCACACCTCGGCCACGTGTCGTTATTCAAAATTTATGTCCCCACACCTTGATTTCTATCTTTTCCTGTAGCAACAAGTAAATTTTCTCTAAATCTTCCTTTCAAAAATGTGCCATCAAGGAACCAAAGAGGTTGACAATAATCAAATCCACTAATGCAACCATGAAAAGCAACAAATAATCTCTTAAACCGTTTAGTATCATTGTCACACTCAAACTCAATGTGACTCCCTGGATTAAAACTCTTTGTAACATCAACATACCATCTTAACTAGTCAAATGACATTAAGTAGTCTCCAAAAATATCACCCTTTGCTTTCTCTACCCCCAATCAAGCTTGAAGATAACTAACTCTCAGCCCATACCCTAACTTAAAATCCCCGAACTACATGAACTGGACGTGTTAATGGATTATCACAAACACCTTTAACAATCAAATCAGCAACTAATCAGAACTCATACGAAAATGATTCATTGTGTGTACTTCAACACCATATGTGTGGACATTGTTGAGCTTCCTTATACAAAAGAATTGATTAGGATTCTCCACTTTGCCATGAACATGGCTCTCTAAACAAACATTATGCGGTAACACGAACTTTTTCATTCTTAACAAATACGAACTCAAATCCACACTCAATAGAAAACTTCGACAATGCATTACGTACTGTCACCACGGGTCCTATTTCGATAATCCAAATCATTGTGCAAAGCTCGTTGAATATTTTATGTCTATAAAAAATCACGTTAATCAAATATCGGTAGCCCTTTGATCGAAACACATTTTTGTCAATGGTAAATATGATTTTAAAAATAAATTGTTAACAAAAATATGTTCCGATTAAGGGGCTACCTATATCCGATCAACCTAATTTTTTGAAGGCATAAAATACTCAATGAGCTTTACACATTGAACGGTTCGGATCATCAAAATAGGACCTATGGTGGACTCCACAGGCCCAATGGTATACTCTGGTTCATTATGTGGACTAGAAAGAAGCCATCTCCATATAAGAAATTATAATTTTTAAAGATTAACTTTATTTAATTTTCTATACTTGCCTTGGTCCCCTTTAAAAAAAAATTCTAATTCTGTCCTTGCTATGAACACTAAAATACTTTTTTCCACAATGCAAGTTGTTCAAAATAAGAGCTTCTATATGAACTCCAAAACCTTCTTTTGGAGCACCATTATTTTAAATGTATTATCTTTTTTTTAAAATTTTTTTTTATCATTATACTCAAGTAAAATTATCATAAAAGACAAAAACCTAGTTATTTGGAACCTTACTTCATTAACAACTAACGCCACCCTTTATTTTTCCTCTCTTCAACTCTACATGCCTCAACACTGTCATTACTCCTCTTCATCCCCTCTTCTACTTACCCTCACAAAACCAACAACAGCCTTAAGCCCAACCTTTTGGACCACCACTCCTTACTCCATCCCTATATTGCCATGACCATCCAATCCTTTCTTTCTAGATCGCAAACAAAGAAAATAGTTAGGGTTTTGTTCAGAAACTACAAATAAAACATTTACCCTCTATTTGACTAAAAAACAAATTGGATATTTTCCCTTTATTAGTTGAAGAAAAGCCAAACACAAGTCATTGGTTTGACATTGCTAATCTAAATTAAAAGAAACATGAAAAATGGAAAGCATTAGGTCATACGTAAAAAAAAAAGGAAGGGATTTGGATGATGGCAAAAGATGAGGGAAGTGGCTTGGGACAATAGACATGGGGGTTTGTGTCGGAGTTATGTATGAGTTAGGGATTGCACTAAAGAGAATGGAGGGGCCGAGAAGGTGGCGATAGAGGGTGGAGAAAGGGAATGGATTGCTCTAGAGATAGGGAGGGGTTGAGGCTGGCACCAGAGGGTGGGCAAAAACTAGATGGTGAAGGCTAGAGTCGGGGAGAGTGTCTGAAGTTGAGGTTTAAGTAGGTATAGGGTTAAGGTTTGAGATGGTGAAATTTGTTAGAATAAGTGTGACTACACCATATTGTGTTGTGCCTCTCCCTACTTTATCATGACCTAATAGATGTTGCATACCTTTCTGCCAGGAAATTGAACAATCTAAAAATTCGAGTGTTTAAATTTTGAATACAATATGAAAAATTTAGAAATTCCCTAGATGTTGATTTGTATTATTATCAATTTTAAAGTATATAACAATCCCAATCAAACAATCAAGACAAATCAACACAACGATTTTACGTGGAAAAAACACAATTGGACACCTCCAATTGTGATAAAAAAACACGAGCAAAGCCACAAAACAATCCATAAGAAAATATAAAGGAATTACACAGGTATACTCTCAATTACCTAGCAATCCACGCCCGAATTGAACCAACCTCTATGTGTCTCTTCCAACCTCGTCTTCACCTCGGAATTGTCTTGACGATGAGCCACTCCGGAATCCACCAAAGCTTCAGGCTCTAATTCTTCAGAATCCACCGAAGAACAACTCTCTCTTTTGTGTAGAACAAACAAATAATCCTTTGATGTATACTCTTTAAACCATGAGTTGAATACTCAATCAAAATATCAAAGAAAACTAGCAAAATATCCCCAGATATAAACCCTAGAACCCAAGAAAAAGATCTGGAGAAGTTATCCTAGATTTGGATTGAAACACGTATTTATAAAAAACTGTCCCGTGATCTCCGCTCAAGCGTCAGATTGGCCGCTCGAGCGGACCTACGCTCGAGTGCGGAAAGTTCCGCTCGAGCGGTAAAAAACAATATCCAGTATTTTTGCAGGTGAATAAGCTTCTGGACCTCAGCATTCTCTGCTTGAGCGGGGGAATGTCCGCTCGAGCGGACAGACAACTTGGAATGCATTTTTGCATTTAGCTTCAGGGGCGCTGCCCCTCAACCCCGTCGTGGCGCTGCCCCGGACCCGCTAAGGGGCGCTATCCCCTGGACCCCCGCGAGCTAACCGGGCAGCTCGATCCCCGTCATAATCAGCGAAGTGGCAATCTTGAAAGTATTAACATCACAAACTTCTCTGCAAGGTACAATTCGGGTTGGATTCGCATCTAAACACTCATAGCCTCACTGAAATAAAAAGTGCGAAAACAAATACAACTGAAAGGAGTTTTGTCAACCGGGGTTGCCAAGAATAAAAACCTAACACAATAGACACAACGTTTCATAACATTGTGGCTATTAATTTTGTATTAGTTATTCCAAAGGTTGTCACCTTCAGCAATGGTTTCCATTATGCTTATAAATGCTTGGCAAAATGTGTTCTTGAAGATTATTCAAAACCAATAAACAAACAGCACAAGTACCGCTTCCGACTTATTGTTTCCATCGTACGTGATAAACACCCTCATAGGAATATCGATCACTCATCATTGTTTGTTCATCTTACAGTGGTATCAAAGTGGATTTTTGTAACAATCTTAGATGTCAAAATATAATATGGAAGAGCAAAAATTTTCTGAAACCTTTTTACCAAAAATTCAAAAAGTAATTGACCGACAAGCTTTGGCATGGGTTAATTCCATTT
Source organism: Camellia sinensis (assembly GCF_004153795.1). Taxonomy (NCBI): domain Eukaryota; kingdom Viridiplantae; phylum Streptophyta; class Magnoliopsida; order Ericales; family Theaceae; genus Camellia; species Camellia sinensis. Next base: position 793,106 of record NW_021024573.1, on the reverse strand, counting down.
GTTTATTCAATCATCACCAGCGTATTGTCTTCCTAGAAAAATATCTAAAGAAGATAACAGTTGGTGGTGATATTGTACCAAACCTTGCCGAAAGTGAAGCTGAATTATACCAATGGAAGAAATTTTACGGAATAATTTCCGGTTCCATTAACGTCTCCACATTAGCACCATCTTTCTCTTCTCAGAATTTCGATCACAACGGTGAACTTTATTGCGAAAAAAGACAAAGGATCAATCCAAATAATTTTAATTTTTGTCTCTGGTCTCTGACACCCCTTGCAAAAAAAGACAACTCCAATGATAAAAACATTGTTGCTGGTTTTGACAATTGAATCATAAATTAACTGAGCCATTTAGCCCAAAAGTTAAGGAATCCATATATTCTCTTGCTTTAGGCCCAGATCCAAAGCCCAATAAAAAAGGCCCAAGGATTAAATACACAGCAAGAAAATCAATTGCATTGGGCATTAAAATAAAGAAAGATCAAGTTTGGCCATGTCAAACGTCAGCACACAATCTACCAATGCATTGCCTACAAGCACGCGACCCACTCTCGCAGACCCAAGCCCAAGCAGCCTTGCCTCGCGTGTTGCCTCGCACCATGCACTTGTGTAGACATCCCATTTTGATCGGTCTTACGACTTGGGCACTTTCTTTCGAGCACTTGATGATGAAAATTAGAAAGTGCCATTTTATGAATTTCCCGGTAGAAAAATCAAATTTAAACTTTAATTCCGATCTTACACCCATTTGGCAAAATTATTTTAGACCTATTCAAATTTAATAGTTTTAGAAAATCAGCTCTCACACCACATGGCAAGTCATATGGTTTTGAGATATCACATGGCAAGCCATGTGTTTTTGGAAATACCATATGGCTAGCCATGTGTTTTGAGTATTTGAGAATTTTATAAATATCCCCTCATTTTGTTGTTTTGGAAGAGAGAATAAAAAAGAGAGAATTTTGAGAAAGCAAATTTTGTTTAAAAAAAGGCTAAAAGAGGTAAAAGAAAAAAAGAGGAAAAAAAGAGAGAAAATTTTTGAAAATTTTTTGTTTCACAAAGTCTTAAGAAAAAAAGAGAGAATTTTGGAAAAATAATTTTTGTTTCAACAAATCTTAAACCTTTCTATTGGTTGATATATATTACCCAAAACTTCTATTAAACCTTAAACTTACAACTTCTTCCTGAGAGCTCAAAGCATACTCCATAACCGTGAGCGTGTTAGGAAGAAAGTTTGGTAATCATAAAATTCATCTTTTCCTCCAAAGGTGAGTTTTTGCAATTTTCTCATTTATTTATTTTTTTTTTAATTTCTCTTGTCTTTAAATATATAACACAATATCGTAGAAATGATTGGTTGATTTACCTGATATAATTTCTTTATTTTCTTGCATTTTTACTGTTTTAACTATGTAGCTTTTTTTATTCTTATAATAACGTAAATAATATAATAATATATTAATTATGTTATGTTGTATATTATTATGTCTATAATAATAATAATAATAATATATGTTTTCCGTGTAGTGGATGAAACCATCACACACATTTCTTTCACATATATGTATGTATGTATTTTATTTATTTATATATTATTATTATTATTATGTTTGATTTGTTAGATTCAGCTTATGTTTAAGTTATATAGTCGTTTGTTATAATAATTCCTACCTCACATTTTTTATTCAGTATTGTAAATATTCAGTGCTGTAATAATTCACTGCCCTGCTTCCTTCTATCTCTTTTTATTTATTCATTTATTTATTTTGTATCTGTAAATAAGCATCATATTTTATTCTTCATCATATTTATGCTTTGCATTCACATTTCATGTATTTAAATTTGACTCATTTACATTTATGGGTTTAATCAATTTCTATGTGATTTTATGAGCTACCTCATGTCTTAAGATGATTCACATGTCATGTATAAGTATCCGAATTTTTAGTTGCATTTTTGTGTATGTATTGCAATAGAATCTTAAATCTAGAATCATGCACATTTTATTAACTTTGTTTTGTAGCTGTTCGTGGGATGTCGGTAAATTTGTAAGTTTTTATGCTTTAGCATCCCATTTGTATGTGCTTTTCTTATTATGTCAGGCATTCTACCATGAGACTACTTACTTACTTAATATAACTGTATAAATGCCGGTCGATAGGGGTTGTGTCGCTTAATTTAGAATGATGTTGATTTTCATGTTTGTAAATTTAATTTCTTTGAGTTGTACATCTTCAAAACTCTTTCAAAATACATGAAATCAAATTGCTCCAAAATAAATGACATAGTCTGTACTTGTATGCCTCACATAGTAAATTTTAGGATTTGTTAAATAAATCGGAATATGAACATATATAGTAAATAAAATTCATATAGGTTGATCTTTGATTGGGTGATCGGGGGTGCTCAATTAATGACCTTCCCCTCTCATACCTAAAGTTCTGAGCCAACCATTTTTTATTACAACGAATAGTGGCCTTGGCACGAGTCACGGGTTTCCTAATTTTTTCAAAATATTAGGTGGCGACTTCGAGATCTGGTGATATAGTCCATTTTTGGCAAAGGTTTTGCAATAAAATGAATTTTCTATAAAAATTTCTTGATTTGGACTCTCAGTTATGTTTCACATTGCACTCGTAAGACTATATCAAAGAAATCAAGGGTTCGAACTAATTAGCGCACACGAGTACCACCCAGGCGATGCGACAGTTTCTGGTGACTCTACTAGGGATATTATGAAACCTTGACTTGAACTCCATGATATGAGTTTTATTTTCAATTATATGTTCGTTGCATTGCATCCATTGGTGCACTTAAAGTCCCTGTGTTGCCCAAATACTGGTTGGAGGACATGCAAGATTTTTATGACACTATACTATCTCCGCGTTACTTTTGAGACCTTGTGTTGATACTTTTTAAGATCCTTCAAAAAGGTAGCTCTGCTATGTAAGGTTATCGGACTTCGAAGAGAGGCTATATTAACTCTTCTGACTTCTTGGGATCTTAACTAGTTAGTAACTAAAGGGCTCTTTAGTGACATTATCTTGACTTCAACTCCTAGAATAGAACCAACCTTGTATATATAGTGATCTATAGCACCTTCCCAATTTAGGACAAGATGCTCTCCTATTTTTAGGATGTATGATACCACTTGTTTGAATAGTGAAATTCTAGATTATTTTATAGCTAGGACAGGGTAACCCTAGCCCCCATAGGGGTGTTTGTTCTCTTTCCTGCTATGTGCTATGTATGGAAATTTGAAAATCTGTATAGAGGCTTTCAAATTCAGATCAATGGTTCAGGCGTTTCAGTTTGTGAGGTTAAGTTCAATTTTTTGGTGGGGAATACAATGATCAATTGTGCGAATTGAGCCGAAGTGTTGCCGAAATTCTGGTTGGGAGTTTTGTTTTCATACATATTTCTGTGATATGAGACTATTTCTGTGATCGGGGAATAACCACCTGTTAATTGCATGAGCTTTATTTTGAACACAGTAGATGACCCAAACTTAAACTGGCAATTCGAGAAAGGTTTCATTTCAAGTTCTAAATCGAATATTGAGTCCGAGTCTGATTCCATCGCTTCTATGGAGTTGGAGTCAGACTTGAGTTAGTGTAGCCAGTCAGAGTCTCTTGATTTCGGGAGTGCTCACCTAGACATCGATGTCTTGTGTAGGTCTTCTTTGTCGTTTTGTTTTGAGTCTGTTGTTATCACTGAGTCAGAGTTTTTTTTGAATAAAAGTGTTGTATATTATGCCTACTTCTCTGTGCTTTTAGTTCATTGCATTGACAAAAAATTTTGATTTTTTTTTCTAAAACTTTGATAAAAAGGAAGAGGCAGAAATTCCTCGGGCTTTGCAAAATTTGATCGACTGGGAGGAAGAGAAGTGTTCTAAGCCCTTAATGGATGAGATTATTTCAATTAATGTGGATACTGAGAAGGATCCTCGCTTTGTTTAGATTAGTTCCATGTCGCCTTCAGAAAAATGCGAGCGACTTGTCATTTTATTAAAAGATTTAAAAAAAATGTTTTTGCGTGGTTCTACGAAGACATGCTTGGAATTGATCCTGAGATTGTAAAACATAGAATCCCTCTCGACCTAAGGCCCAACCCCGTAGCTTTTAAATCTGGATTCAGAGTGTTCAATAATCAAGCAGAGTATGAGGCTTACATAGCTGGATTAGAAATAGCCCTAGAACTAGGGACAATAAGATTGGATGTGATCGAAGATTCAAATTGAATTGTTTCTCAAGCCAATGGAGACCGGAAAAGAAAGTCAAATCTCAAAATTTGAGAGAAAAATATTTAATGCTGAAGGACAATCGCGCTCCTATCCACGACCTTAGGGGCAAATTCAGACCCAATTGGACGGGTCCTTACATCATCAAGTCTATATAGTCAGAAGAAGCAGTCATTCTCATGGATTTAGATGGCCTAGAGATCTCACAACCAATCAACATGGAGAAGCTACAATGGTACTACCCTTGAGAGGCTCGTTGGGTCGAAAACTAGAAAGGGTGACCCAGGCAAAACTTAGAGCAAAAAAACAAAGAAAATGAAAAATGAAAAAAGTAGAAAAAGAAAAAAAAAAACTGAGAGAAAGCTTACAAGGTCGAAAACCTGGAAGGGCGGCTTTGGCAAAAGTTAGAGCACAAAAGAAGAGTATTAATACCCGAGTGAGCTTACCCCTGAACTACGGAAGGCCTGACTCCAATCCTTAGGATATATAGGCAGCTTTATCCTAAAGTTGGCCCTCAACCATTTTTAACTTGCTTGTCTCATCCATGTTTGATTGGTTTATCCTTATTTAACTTAGTTATCCTATCCATGTTCAATTGGGTTATCTTCATTTAATTCGATTGTCCTACCTCTTCTTCATGTAAGGCTTAGTTGCAAGATAGATCAAGTGGCAATATAGTGTATCATGCTTGGGTTATCTGATTTGAGATTATGCATCCCAGGGGTTGATTTCAAGTTGGTCCAGTAGTGGCCATTTGCAAAAATAGGTTTTGATGATTTTTAGTGAAGTTGACTGATTTCCTCGACAATTATTCTATTTTTTCAAAACTAGACCACTCTTTGGACCAAAAAGGAAAAATTTTCAGTGCTCACAGCTTGGCTTACATGATTTCAAAACAGAGAGTGGAACAAGCATACTAATCTAACTCTCATGTTGATCAAAACCTTTTTACAAGAAAACCAAAAAAATAGTCAAAGCGATGGACTAGGGGCACAATCGAGTTAGGTTTTCTATCTTTCCCCTGTATTCTCAAAAGTCTCCATTTACATTGTCAATCACTCGCTGGAAAACTACGTAATAGTTGTCTTCGACAAGACATCACGCCTGTGATATTCTAAACTGCACCTGCATTGGTCACACCTGCGTTGTTTATGATCGCGCCCACGATAAAGTTTTGTGTCCTTTCTATTTTGGCAAGTGTCAATCGGTCTGTTTAGGTTGTTTTTGCTTGGTTTTTCTTTCATTGAGTCATGTTTTGATTTCTAGTCAATTAAGGGCTCAATGTCCAATTCAAAATTCATTAACGTTCAATCATTCTCGAATTCAAATTCAAAGCAAAATATTTTCATGCTCAAGTGTTGTGCCATTCAAGCCATGATATGCACAAAAAAAACTCATTTTATTGAACTTTAGGGTTGAAGCCTCCCGACCAGTATTATAACCAAAAAAAAAAAAAAAACAAAGAGAGAAGAAAATTTTAACAAAAGAGAAATAATCTGAAGCAGTGGTACTCCTTCCTAAGCAAAAATGGAAAATGCAAAGAAAAAGAAAATTGAAAAAAGAACAAAAAGGAAAAAAATTGAAAATACAAAAAACAGAGAGGGACTTTTTCTATGTTTCTAGCAGCAGCCTGACGGCAAAGATAACTGACTTCATTGGTAGACAACTTTGTCGTCCGAATCTACCTTCAATTGCCTCACCATATCTTTACTCTCGGGAGGCCTTTGAAGACTTCACCTCAACATTGGTAGAGTTTCCAAAAGAAATTACTCCCCGCCGGCCGTCAAATGTAAAGCACTAAAGAGCTGTGAATCAGGCCGCAGAGGGTGCCTGCCATTTTAGCTCCTTGTTTTGCATTTTCAAATTGCTAATCTTTGGTCAAGCATCCTTGTACATACTTTGGAGTAGAGAGAGTTGTGCTTTTAATTGATGTACTTCACTCGTCCTACCCTGCAACTGATGGGATAAATTGGAGACTGCGGACATGGTCTCCACATGGGACTTTAATGTGTAGTGGTCGGGATTGATATCATACTGCGTTGTCATCAGTTGCTCGACTAACAACGCAAGAAAGCTGAGAGTAGGGGTGGGGGGAGGGGCAATCTATTGAGGCCCAGAGGAGCTGCTAATTTCAATTGGGGAATTGTTAAGGTCAGGGAAGAAAGTGAAGGGATGACGAGAAGAGGCCATATCAAGAGGAGTATAATGACAAAGGGGCAAGAGTGATGGTAGGGGGTGTTTGCAACTTGCTGCTCTCTCTCTCTCAAGTCTCGGTTTAAGAAGAGAATGGAGAAGAAGAAGAAGCCAAAAGGAGAGTGGCTTGTCGAGGCAATCGTTGAAAATCGTAGTTGGTCCAGCTGCAGTTGGTCAGGCGCACCGTGATTGTTGAAATCGAGCGCCAAACACGGCGCTCGACGAAGACGAATGGGCATAGAGAGAGACCAAAACAAAGGAGTGTATATATGTATATATTTTGTATGTATATGTCTGTGTAGCCATATGTCTATGTATGTATATGTCTGTTTATCTGGATGTCTATGTCCGTATATATATGTATATGTATGTATTCGTATATGTATATAGTTTCTATGTATATATTTTGCACGTGTATGTATATGTACATGATACATATTTTGTATATCGTTTGTATCCATATATGTATATCTAGTATGTATATAAATGTCAAAAACAAAAACAAAAAGAAAAACAAAGATAAAATAAAAAGAAATAAAAAAGACAAAAAAAATTCAAAAAGAAATTTTCAAGAAAAAAATTCAAAAAGAAATTTTGATAAACAACAACAACAAAAAAATAAAAAAATAAAAAAATAAGCGAAGAAGAAGAAGAAGAAAATTTTGGAAAAGGAAGAAAAAAGAAAAAATCATTTGTTGTGCATCCATCATATTGTTGTGCATTCATCATTACATACTGTGTGTCTTACATTGCCCCTTCGTGTTTTTGCATTCACCATCACACTTACACTGTCTATTACATTTGTCATGTATGATTACAATCCATTCACATCACTTCAAACTTTTTGGTTACAACTTTTCTCCTTTACCCGGTTGAAACCATCGCCTTATTTCGTATTGAGGTACGGTCTAGGTCTAGTATATTGGTTAAGACCCATTTCATCTTTTACCCGGTTGAAACCATCGTCCTATTTCGTATTGAGGTACAATCTAGGTCTAGTATATTGGTTAAGACCCCTTTCTCTTTCACCTGGTTGAAAACCATCGCCCTATTTCGTATTGAGGTATGGTCTAGGTCTCATTGTTTGATTAAAACCTTTTTTTCTCCTCTCATATGAGTGTGTTTGGTTTGTACTCCTTTGTTTTGCATCATTTGCACGAGGCTTGCCTCACCATATATTATATATTACATTGCATAAATCATATACTTTCAAAAAGAAAAGAAAAAAAAGAAAAAAAGAATTCAACTTTCAATTGTATTAACATATCATTTGCATGGTTCCAGCTACCACTATTGTATCGCTTGGCTACAATTTATTCACATTAACATTTGATTACAATTTTTTTTTCCATCAATTAATGCCTCCCTTGTTTTAGGTTGTAGGTTAAAACAATTTATCGGTTACATTTCCTTCTCTTGTGAGTGTGTTTGGATTGTATACTATGTTATGTTTCATATCATTTGCATGAGGCTTGCCGCACATATTACCTGCTGTATTATATTGCATAAATTATGAATTTTCAAAAAAATCGACTTCGTGAAATGTGTAAGTCCAACTTTCAATTAAATTTTCGAGCAAATCATTTGCATGTTGCCCCTAAACTACACTTGTTTGATTCCTTGCAAAGGGATATGTAGGCAACTCTCGGATTCAACCAGCTGCATTTGCATCTTGTTTGTTTGCCCACGTCTTACGGCCTTATCAAAAGAGTCATTTTCGGGCTTTGGCATTCACTTACGTCATGAAATGACTTTGAGTTCTGTCAAAGAGGAGTAGCTGTAGATACCCTATTTTGACCTGCCTTAAGACTTGGGTGCTTTCTTCCAAACACTTGATGATGAAAATTGGAACATGCCATTTTACAAATTTCTCAGCAAAAAAATCATATTTAAGCTTTAATTCCAATCTTACACCCATTTTGGCAAAATTATTTTAAACTTATTAAAAAATATTTTTTTTTTGAATTTTTTCTTTTCTAGAGAATTTAGCAGTTTTGGAAAATTAGGTCTCACACACATAGCAAGTCACATGGTTTTAAGATGTCACATGGCAAGCCATGTGTTTTTAAAAATACCACATGGCTAGCCATGTGTTTTGAGTGTTTGAGAATTCTATAAATACCCCCCTCATTTTGTTGTTTTGGAAGAGAGAAAAAAAGAGAAAATTTTGACAAAGAAAATTTTGTTAAAAAAAAAAAAGCTAAGAGAGGTTAAAAAAAAAGCCAAAAAAAAAAAGAGAAAAAAAAAGAGAGAAAATTTTGGAAAAGTAACTTTTGTTTCAACAAATTTTAAACATTTCTATCCAGTGATATATACCACCCAAAACTTTCATTAAACCTTGCACTTGCAACTTCTTGCTGAGACCTCAAAACATACTCCATAACTGTGAGGATGTTAGGAAGAAAGTTTGGTAATAAGAAAATTCATCTTTTCCTCCAAAGGTGAGTTTTTGCAATTTTCTCATTTATTTTCTTTTTTATTTCTCTTGTCTTTAAATATATAATACAACATGGTAGAAATGATTGGTTGATTTACCTAATGCAATTTTTTTATTTTAGTACTTTTTTTTTACTGTTTTAAATATGTAGCTTTTTTTATTCTAATAATAATGTAAATAATATAATAATATATTAATTATGTTCTGTTGTATGTATGTATGTATGTATGTATGTATGTATTATTATTATTATTATGATGTTTAATTTGTTAGATTCAACTTATGTTCAAGTTAGATAGTCGTTTATTATAATAATTCTTATCTTACATCTTTTATTCGGTGTTATAAATATTCAGTATTGTAATAATTCCCCGTCCCACTTCTTTCTATTCCTTTTCATTTATTTATTTTTTTTGGTATCTATAAATAAGCATCATATTTTATTCTTCATCATATTTATGCTTTGCATTCACATTTCATTTATTCAAATTTGGCTCATTTACATCTGTCGATTTAATCAATTTCTATGTGATATTATGTGTTATCCCATGTCTTGAGATGATTCACATGTCATGTGTTAGTAGCCGAATTTTTAGTTGCATCTTTGTATATGTATTACATTAGAATCTTGAATCTAGGATTATGCATGTTTTATTAAATTTGTTTTGTAAATGTTCACGGGATATCGGTAAATATGTTAGTTTTTAAGCTTTAATATCCTGTTTGTGTGTGTTTTTCTTTTATGTTAGACATTCTACCATAAGGCTACTTTTTTACTTGATATAACTTATGAATGCCCATGGATGGAGGTTTCGCTTAATTTGGACTGACGTTGATTTTCATGTTTGTAAACTCAATTTCTTTGAATTATACATCTTCAAAACTCTTTCAAAATACATGAAATCAAATTGTTCCAAAACGAATGGCATAGTTTATAATTGTATGCTTCACGTAGTAAAGTTTAGGATTTATTAAATAAATCAAAATATGAACATATAAAGTAAATACAATTTATATCATGGTTTAGTAAAGGCTAATCTTTGATTGGGTGAGCATGGGTGCTCAATTAATTACATTCTCCTCTCATACCTAAGGCTCTGAACCAAGCATCCTTGGTTATGACGAACAGTGGCCTTCGCTCAAATCACGAGTTTTCTAATTTTCTCAAAATATTAGGTGGCGACTTTGAGATCTGGTGATGTAGTCCATTTATGACAAATGTTTTGCAACAAAATGGATTTTCTATAAAAATGCCTGATTATGACTCTCAGCTATGTTTGCATAGTACTCATGAGATTAGATTGAAGAAATCGAGGGTCTAAACTGTTTAGCGCACATGGGTACCCCAGGGACAATGCGACAACTTGACTCACAGAATTTTCCGAAATCAATTGCAGACTTTTCTATGGATCGTTGTACTGAGTTTCCTAAAGATATAATCTAACAAGTAGGCTATCCGAGGGTGTTGCCTAAAGAAACGACGGAAGAAGAAATGTTTAATAGGCGCAATTGTATTCCTTGGGCTCGTACTTGGTTTCATAACACTCATAGAAAAAGGATTGGGTTCACAATTCTGGACTGTTTTCACTCTTAGATATAATCATCATGTTAGCGGACCAAATCCACTCAGGATTGAAAGGGTTGTGGAATTGAGTCCAAGAGTTAATTGGCCATTGGGTTTTCATCACTATTCTTACCCAAGACAAGGAGAACATGCTTCTCACTAAATCAGCGTTTTTCTTATCATTGGGGCCGACTTAACAATTACAAGGCTCAAGCCTATTAAAATTGTTATTGTATTTTATTTTACAATTATTTAATTGTTCCCACATTTGCACTTCTATTTTTAGTGAAACATTTTTTTTAATTGCAATTAAAAGTGTTATTGTTGTTTCAGTGATGCTTCGAGAATTGAGATGACTAATGGAATTTAAAGGCGTCATTTTTCTTATTTTGTTGCACATGCGAAAACTATATTCATTTATAAACCAAATAATTGGATTCAAAACCAGAAGAAAGAGGATGATACAATGGTCAAGGCTACTATGTTACATAACATGAAAGATAATATTATTTCGCTATTTGGAGAAATAACAAAAGCACTAAAAAATAAGTATGAAATTAAGTCAGTCACTCAAATACAATTGCTCTTAGACAAATATTATAACACTAGTATGAGTAAAATGACAGTGTTAGTAACCATGATCAAATGGAATTAATTGCTAAAGCATTTTTATAATGTTGATCATCTTTTGTTGGACAAGATGCAAGTATTTACCACACTTAAATAGTCTTCCATTGTCTTGAGATTATGTTGTTATATCTCTAACTCAAAATCACATGTTCTAAGAACATGCAAAGCAATGTTTGTAGACTTCACTAAAAAAAAGAGTGGTGAACACAAGGTCTACATAAGCAACAACTCTTATAGTGATGTTTTGGGCATCGACAACTGTAAATTATCTATTAATGGATCATTCACAGTACTCTATGATGTGTTTTATATACCCAGCATCCGTAGAAAATTGATTTCAATCTCAATTTTAGTCCAAGTCGACTGTGAGATTAATTTAGGGTTTTTAATTTTGGCTGGAATGGTACTAAACCTAATATTCTAAATCTCAAATGTAGGAATGGCAATCACATGTGCTTATTACCAAACCTTTAATGGATAAATTGGGAAATAAAACTTAGGAATGAAAGTTTATTGGTGTGGGGAAGTGGTTTTAGGAAATACTCTTCTGATCCTGGGGGACGCTCGTGATCCATCGATAGGCACCTGAAAGGAAGTAAACACTCCGGTCGGGGGTGCCGGAATTAGCACTCCAACGGACAAGTCAGTCTCTCATTCTAGATTACTTGTATTCTAAGTTAAACACCACAATTATCACATACCTTTCTCAGTCTGCTATTCCTTTATTTATACTCGTTCTCTGGTCCTCGGGGCCAGATCCACTATTCGCTCATTATGTTCATATTTACTCGGCTCCATAGCTCAGTACCTATTCGGCCCATCTGCCCTTTATATTCGGCATCCTGATGGTTCTGGATGGAGCCGGGCAATACATGTCTATTAAAGTATGCCTCATTTAAAATTCGGTTCCCACAATTGCCCCCCAAACACCTTTCTAGCATCAGTTAGTCGGCGTGTTTGGTTCCTGATTTGGGAAAACAGAAATTCGGCAGTTAATCCTCTTCTCGATGCATGTCAGGACGCGTACATGCTTTTTGGTCACTGTAATGCCTTCCCGCCTCATTCGTGCTTCTCTCACATTTATTATGATTTGAAGTTTAAGTCCCTTCGAACACATACTTTTTTGAATATTTGAACCTTCTGGACTGCCTATCGGTATTTCTTCTCTGACGTATTTTCTGCAACTCCTCTCCGTCTTCTTCTCGTTCCCTTTGCCTCTCGTAAGTCTTCTTCTCTTTTCTTTGCAATCCTACTTTCCATATTTATTTTTTGCTTTAGAATATCCTTGAGTTCTCTCTAGAATGGCTAAACATTTGAAAGACCTCCTCTCTGAGAGTCGAATTTCTGGGTTCCGAAAACATTTCTCTATTCCTGATGATGTTCATCTATCTCTAGTAATGGAGAGTTCCCTGGATATGGAGAGGGATGACCCAAATACAATCGTGTTCCCTCTCCTGTCCATTGCGGAGGGTGGCGTTCGCTTTCCCCTACATCCATTTCTTAGGGCCATCCTCCGCCACTGGGATCTGATTCCCTTTCTTTCTAAAATGAATTTCTTTCGAATCGTAATGGGAATTGTTAACCGGTACTTCAGGAATCAACCTGGGCATTCCTGCGATTTGGCATTACTACGCTTTAGCCAAATCCTTCAGTCGGCTCGGGCGTTATTTTCTCAGGGCCAGGGACACTGACCATCACTTGGTAACCATGCTTGCCAGCTCTAGTAAACGAGTTGATGATGTAATGGTCAATGTTCGGGGCAACTGGGAATTTGGCGAAGGCAAAGATCGCCTGAACCCTATTCCTAGATGGAGGGGTGAACCAGGTTGCTATGTGATTCCTTGTTTGTTGAACTTTCTTTTATTCGACTTTTTCTCCAAATATAATCCTTCGTTTTTGCAGGCAATAAATTGAAGAGGGTTCTGACCTCGACTGACGACGTAGTACTTTCAGACATTAAGACTGCGCTAAAGTATTTTGGCCGTCCAAACGTACAGAAACAAGGCAGAGTTGCCCATATTCTTCTGAGGTACGATCCTACTTATACTACGTTCTCGGCCGCAAACAACATTCCGATCCCAACTGGCGAGCAACACCATTCGGCTCTTATCTTCCCCAACTTCAAGTCCCTGAGACAGATTGGTCTCGAGACTTCCGATTTGGAGGGAGACTTAGAGCCGCAAGTCGAGGTGGTCGCCGAATCAACCAAGGAGTTCATTACCGAGGCCGAAGAGGTCGACGAAGCTCTGAAATCAGCGTTTGAAACTGCCAGTCTTAACCATCCTAACTCACCATCCATTTTGGGTCGGGTAGAGTTTTCTTTCAGAGACATTTTTACGAATTTGGGGGACCTGCTCGGCGATTTTTCTGAAGGCATGGCTGGGGAAAATCTCACGCAGATGGCGTGAAAGAGAAATTTCGAGCAAATGGCCGCTCGAAAGAAGGCAGAGGCCGCTTGTTCTGAGCCTGCCCCGGTTGAATCTTTACAACCCGTTACTGCAGAAGAAACGGCTCAAATCGTTTTGGATGAGACAGAAAGGGAGGTTGAACAGCAGGTTACGGAAGAAAGACTGGTTCATAAATAACGGGGCGAAAAACGTAATGCCAAGGGAGACGCAGGCTCGGAGGATAGTCTTGTTGGCAAAAGGCCTCGTTTAGAGGAATCCGACGTAGTTCCTTTTGTTGTTCAACCAAAGATCAAAAACATGCCAATCTCTAATGACGCATCCGTCATAAAGGATCCGACCGTAGCATTGAGCTTGGTCGCCTCAGTTTCACTACCGGCTGATAAGGCCACCGTTCAAGAAGAGCCAGATTTCGAGCTTATAGCGTTTGCCGCCCAATCTGCCCTTCTGGTATGTATACGATATTCTCTTTTCTGCTCGTTTGATTTGGTTTGCACACTATATTGCTTGATGTGATGATCTCGATTTATTTTGCAGACGGTTGGAAGGATAGCCGAACTAGGCCGCCGGCAGCATGATGCCGCCGAAAGAATTGGCCGCTTAAAGTCTGAAGCTGAAGGTGAAAGGAGTAGGGCCAAGTTTGAGGCGATGAGGGCCGCTATGGAAAATGTGCGAGCCGAAGCGAAAATGGAAAGGGCTCAGACTGCTGACCAGCTCAGATCTGAAGCCAAGGATAGGGCGAACGCGAGCGAGGAATCACTCGAGTTAGCCAAGGAGGCGCTTGCCAAGGCAGAGGCTGAGTTAAAGGAGTTGAAGGCAGCCAAGGAAAAAGTCGAATCTGAAGTTTCTACAGTGCTTGAGGCTGGGAAGAGCGCCGCCTTCAAGGAATACGTGGACGAAGTCCCCAAATTCAAAAATCGGGGATTCAAACATGGGTTGCTCAAAGCCCTTGCTGCCGTTGGAGCTACATTGGCCGGGCCAATTCCATACGAGCAAGTGGACGTTGAGCCACTTGAGTCTGATCCGGAGGATTGATCTGGAAGACATTCTAGTTTTATTAAGTATATTCAATGTACATTTTTTGGATTTTCATATGTAAAATGTCCGCTACTAGCACCCAGTTTATGAATGAAAATTTTATATGCTCTCAAGTTATTTTTCGCATTGTCTGTTATATGAGCGTATAGTTAGGAGAGTCAGCAGTTAGAACAAAATGTCAAGCATGCGTGAGACGGCAGACTTAACGGCCGATTAAAATTAGGGATTTGATTTAGTCAGAAACAAAATGAATTCAAGACTAGTGCTCAGATAGATTGATTCGTGGACCGACTGTGGCACTCGAGCCGTATAGATTGATGAATCTGCCCTTGCCCCAGCTGGTTCACGAACGTAGAACGCCGAATAAAACATAATAAATTTTGCATGTAAGAATCGATTCGTGGAACGGCTGGGGAACTCAAGCCGTGTATATTAATCTGATTTAGTCAGAAACAAAATGAATTCAAGACTAGTGCTCAGATAAATCGATTCATGGACTGGCTGTGGCACTCGAGCCGTATAGATTGATGAATCTGCCCTTGCTCCAGCTGGTTCACGAACGTAGAACACCGAATAAAACGTAATAAATTTTGCACGTAAGAATCGATTTGTGGAACGGCTGGGCCACTCGAGCTGTATATATTGATCTGATTTCCCCTTGTAGGGAATAAATGGGCGTGTACTCCATGAACGAGGGTCCTATTTACGTGCTAAATGAGCATCTCAGTCCCGCTCTTTGAGGAAGACGAAACAAGTGTGAATGTCAAATAAGTTTTTCTTCAATAGCAGAGGTCAAGCGAAGACGCTAGCTGAGCTGAGAGGTGCCATGAATCGAAGCGGTGAACCGTCACACACGGGCGGTAGGATGTCGAGGGGTCGGGAGAGACACCAATCTCCTCGACGTCGAAGTAGATTGCCTAGGAGGGATAGTCAGCCACAACATGAGTCTCTTTAATCTCATCTTGGAAGGGAATCCAACGCAACTTCTCGCCCATTGAGTTTTGCAGTCTTCGTGGGTAACAGACCAATGACGGAGGCAGATTCCATCATTCGAGACCCAAATGTGGCAGTCGAGTTTGCTCGACAGATTTTTCCCCCGAAGTTCAGCAGTCGATGGTAGGCCGTTCGGACTTTGAAGTGTTTCATGAAGGCGTTCACGGGGCGGTGAGGGGACTTTACACGGCTTATGAGATCGGTATGTGTCTCCGCGCCGCTCGTCGGGACATAGAACAGAGAGACGAACGCATTCGGAAGTTAGAAGCTCACGCCGAAAAGACCGAGCGCGAGCTGAGGAAAAACAAGCCTGCGTCGCCCCAATCAGCCGTCCCCCCCAACTCGGTTGTCGCAGAGAGGGTTACTCAAAGGCTGATTAGTGATGCGATCGCCGATTGTAATACGGCGAGCATGTTTGCGATCGAGACAGCGAGAAACGTGGCCTATGAAAAGGGCTTTCATGACGGCCGACTGGTCAGAATTCAGAAGACCAAAGAGAAGCTCGCCGAAGAAGTTTGCCGATGTGAGAATCGTGGCTTTAAGCACGGTTGGATCAAGGCATCTCAAACAACAGAGGCTCTCCAGGCGTCGGGAATTAATTCGGCACTGCCACTCTACCAACGTAATCATTTTCCATTTTCTACTTTTGAAGTCGAGAAGAGTGAGGATGAGGACGACACCGTATAAAAATACTATGTAATTGTGTAATTGTTGCCTGATTGAATAAAACGTCCTATTTTAAATGTTTCATTGTAATCTACATTCGACACACACGTGTTTGCATATGTTTTCATTGTATAAACATAGTCTGGCTTAAGTAGTCATTTAATTCCGAACAGTTACGTGCCGGCTTGTCATGATCGCTCCGCCGATTAGGCTCCGAATTCGGAGACTTGTATCGGTCGGCGTGATGCTTCGATGAGGCTCCGAATTCGGAGGCTTAATTGGCCCAAACGTGCCATGCTCTAGGGGCTTCGAATCCAGAAACTATCATCCCATCTTTAATTGCCATAATTAGTTCATTTTAACTCAAAAAAGCCAAAAATTAGTACATGGAATGGCTATGGAGAACATCTATCGGCATCCGTCTTTTGGAGTTCAGTATTAATAGATTGCCTCGAACTTTTTGCCCTAGTAATTTCACTTACTATGTTCAAACTTGCTTTAAAACAACTTTGTTGCATGGGGCAGACAAATGTCAAATGGAATTTTCTTCAACAACAGAAGAGGGGCTCGAACCTTGGCTGAGCTTGGCACTGCAATGAGTCGCAGCAAGGAACCCACCCGTGCGAGGGGTGGGGCATTCAAAGAACGGGAAGAACGTCGACCTCCAAGTCGTTGAAGCAGGTCACCCCAAAGGAAGGAAGAGGCCGACGTAGTGCTACAACCGTTGAATTTTACTATTTTCGTGGGGAATTCCTTTCTTGTCCTGGATCTTGGCCATGACATTGTCTATGGTGTCAAGGCTCTCGACCTTAAGGATGATTGTCGCGCTGGTGTGAACATTGTGGGTTCAAGCGTGATCAGATCGAAGAATTTCAAGCTACGGACGCTCGCCGGGCAGCGAGCGTCGATCTGGCGCTGCCGCTGTACCTTCACGACCACTTCCCCTCTTTCGCCTTCGAAATTTGAGAAGGGTGAGAATGAAGGTGACGCCGTATGAAAGTAGACTTTGTAATGCTCGAACGTGAATTACGTTTTTGTAATTATTGTTTAATCGAATAAAATGTTTTATTTTAAAAGTTTGTATTTCATTGTGAATTTTTGTTAAGCATCTTATTTCGAGTGTTGGCACGTTTTGTTTCATTTATGCCGTTGTGCCGGCTCGAGTTACATTTCCCTGATCTGATGTGCACTGAGGGCGCTTCGAATTCGGAATGTTATTCGGCTTTTGGAAGCTTTATTGACCCAACGGCGTTATGCGCCGAGGGCGCTCCGAATCCGGAGACTATTGGCCTAACGGCGTGACGCGCCGAGGGGGCTCCGAATCTGGAGGCTTTACTTGGCCAATCGTGATATCCACGAAGGGCGCTCTGAATCTGGATACTTTGTTGGCCCAACGGCGTGACACGCCGAGAGGGCTCCGAATCCGGAGGCTTTATCGGCCCAACGGCGTCATGCGCTGAGGGGGCTCCGAATTCGGAGGCTTTATTTGGCCAATCGTGATATCCATGAAGGGCGCTGCGAATCCGGAGGCTTTATCGTCCCAACGGCGTCATGCGCCGAAAGGGCTCCGAATCCGGAGGCTTTATTGGCCCAACGGTGTCATGCGCCGAGGGAGCTCCAAATCCGGAGGCTTTATTTGGCCAATCGTGATATCCACGAAGGGCACTCCAAATCCGGAGGCTTTATCAGCCCAACGACGTCATGCGTCGAGGGGGCTCCGAATCCAGAGGCTTTACTTGGCCAATCGTGATATCCACGAAGGGCGCTCTGAATCCGGAGGCTTTATCATCCTAACGGCATCATACGCCGAGGGGGCTCCGAATCCGGAGGCTTTATCGGCCCAACGGCGTCATGCGCCAAGGGGGCTCCGAATTCGGAGGCTTTATTTGGCTAATCATGATATCCACAAAGGGCGCTCCGAATCCGGAGGCTTTATTGGCCCGACGGCGTCATACGCCGAGGGGACTCCGAATCTGGATGCTTTACTTGGCCAATCGTGATATCCACGAAGGACGCTCTGAATCTGGAGGCTTTATCGGCCAACGGTGTCATGCGCCGAGGGGGCTTTTTGGTCGAAATGCCCTTTTTAATTAGATTTTACAAAGGATGGGATTATATCTGCCCAACAAGAATCCTTGCATTTACAAAGGAGGAATATGTACATGGAGAATCATTTTAGAACTGAGATCATTCCCCACAAGTCGGGTTTAATGACAATTCCCGAGTTCCAGGGCCATAACGTGTTTTTGAGCCGATATGGAATCCTTCCGATGATGACCGTGTTAGTCGAGGATGTTTCGATTCGATATTTCGGGAAGGGAACAAAATACTGGTGCGGAGTGCCGGGAACCACGGATTTGCTCAATACCGTGTTGGGTAGGAAAGCGCAGCAGCTGATGGTACGTGCTAGGCACGGCTTGGATAGCATGCAACCAAGTTCGCCCCATGATGATATTATACGGTGATGAGAGGTTGATGACCAAGAATTCTACATCCATCGTTCGGGAGCCGGCTCGAACGGGTAGTGTGATCTTCCCCAACGGATACTCTAGATTCGCGATGTAGCCAAACAATGGATGGGGAGCCGGAGACAGGTCTGATTGATTGAAACCGAGTTTGACGAAGGTTTCGTAATACATAACCTCCGAAGTGCTTCCTTGGTCTATGAAGACGCGTTCAACGACGAATCGATTTACGTGTAGCTCAATGACCAATGGATCACTATGGGAGAGTGTTACGCCGATAAGATCAGAATCGTTGAAGATAATACTCGAAGCTTCGTAGGGCTGCTTCGATTGTGTGCGTTGCTTCTGGGGGGCTTGAATTGCGTGTACGACAAGTGGCGTTAGAAGGTCGTATATCATATGGATGATGCCGAGCGGAGGTGAATCTTGCCGAAGGGCAACAGTTTTGATTGCGTTCTTTCGTACGACCATCTTACACCAATTCCTCAAGGTGGTCTTTCAGAGCATAGCATCTGTTCGTATCATGACCGTGATCTTTGTGATATTCACACCGTCTGTCCCGTCTTCTCGTGTCGGGAGGTCCCACTATTTTGGATGGCCATTTAAAAAACGGGAGATGTTGGATTTGGGACATAACCGAGCTGGCTGAATATGACAGCTCCGTATATTTCTTATCGGCGCGCTTTATTATCAACTTGCAGTTACTCATTTGTTCGGTATGGGCACTGATCGCTTGGTCGGCGAGAATCTCGTTTCTTATCTCATTTAGTCCGCTGGCGTAATTCATGGCTTTGAGGAGGTACGGAACTTATTGGCTGGGCAATCTCAAGAGGGGCCGTTTTGGTGGTACTGTGTCCGGCTTTAACCCGCAAAGCGTCATCTTCTACTTTGCAGTATTCTTCTACTTTCTTCATTAACCCCCAGACTGTTTTGGGGGGTCTTCTGGTCAAGGAACTGCGGAGGGCACTATCTGGGTGTAGTCCCATTTTGAAGGCGGTGATGGCCATGGAGTCATTGCAAGCATCATCTACAAGATTAAAGCATTCCCAATATCGTGCCAAATATGCTCTTAGTGTCTCTCCTGATAGGATTTGCATTGCCCAGAGAGAGTCGGCTTGTTTCGGCTGGACCTCATTTGTGATGAATCTGGCCCTGAAAGACTTCTGTAATTGGTGGAAGGTTTTGATCGAAGTCGGCTCCAATTTGTAATACCATCTGACAGCCAGTGGTCCTAAACTGCTGGAGAATATTCGGTACATGAGGGCTTCGTCATCTGCATGCAATGTCATGGCTTGCTTGTAGTGGTGGATATGATCAGTGGGGTCTGACTTGCCATCATAGAGAGTAAATGACGAAGCTTTAAACTTTTTGGGCAAGATTGCCCTTGCGATCTGTCGCACAAAAGGATCATGCTGGTCCTCGTCATCTGAGTCGTTTCTTCTGCGTTATGCCTTTCGCGTGGGCTCTCTTTAGAGGAGCTGGAAGTTATAGGTCGTCCTTTCTTTTTGGGCTCCGGAGATAGTGAGTCGGAGTCGTTATCAGTGTCTTGTTGCCGGGCTCGAGGTCATTGACCACCTACTTTCAGAGGTCGTTCCGGGTCTTGGCGCACGGCTTGTTTGGACTTTGCCACCTCCAGTGCCAAATCCTGACGGAGACGTTCGTTCTCAGCGATCATGTTCTCCAACCATTGCTCATTTTGCTTTGCCTACTCCATGATCGCCTGCATTGCCACATGTTCTAAAGTCGAAGGTGAATCGAAGTTCAAAGCGCGTCTTACTGGGTTAGGCTCCGGTTCGTGCGTGTTTGTTAGAGTGAAGTCGTCTATCTGTGTGGTGTCATCAGCGACTATTGGAGGGTCATCCGTCGCGTCCGCCATGGATGTGCTTGAGTATTCCCACAGACGGCGCCAGTTGTGGAGAAGTGGTTTTAGGAAATACTCTTCTATTCCTAGGGGATGCTCGTGATCCACCGATAGGCACCTGAAAGGAAGTAAACACTCCGGTCGGGGGTGCCGGAATTAGCACTCCGACGGACAAGTCAATCTCTCGTTCTAGATTACTTATATTCTAAATTAAACACCACAATTATCATATACCTTTCTCAGTATGCTATTCCTTTATTTATACTCATTCCCTGGTCCTCGGGGCCAGGTCCACTTTTCGCTCATTATGTTCATATTTACTCGGCTCCATAGCTCAGTACCTATTCAGCCCATTTGCCCTTTATATTCGGCATCCTGATGGTTCTGGATGGAGCTGGGCAATACCTGTTTGTTAAAGTATGCCTCCTTTAAAATTCGGCTCCCACAATTGGCTATGTCAAAAATAGGAGAGGTTGTCATTTTTACCATCTCGAACATGGATTAATAGAAAGTAGATATTCTATTTTTCTTGAATCCACTGATCTTGATCCTGTTACTCTGATTGAACACATTGAATTGCTCTTTAGGGTATCTCAAGATTCTTCTCTCACTTATTTGCCACAAGAACTACTAGTTCTCACAAAACAACCTAATAATGGGAGAAAAGGAAAACAAAGTTATGTTGTTATACTCGTCTGAATCCTGAGATAATTGGGAGTAAGAGAGTAAGATGTCCATCTGCAATTTTGAAACTTGGTAGATGACCCTACTAGTTATAATGACGTAATAAGTAGTAGTGATGCTACACAATGGCTTGAGGCAATGAATGAAGAACTTGACTCAATCTAGAAAAATGATGTTTGGGAATAAACTGATCTCCCAAATGGAAAAAAAAAGCCATTGGTTGCAAGTGGGTTCTTAGAAAGAAATTCAAAGTAGATGGAAGTTTGGAGAAATACAAGGCAAGGTTAGTAGCCAAGGGATTCACTCAACAACCTAGAGCAGACTTCTAAGATACGTATTCTCCTGTTGCAAAAGTTGCCTCAATAGTATTCAAATGGCAGTCATAGCCAAGATGGATATGGAATTGCATCAGTTAAATGTTAAAACAACTTTTCTCAATGGAGTATTAAACAATGAAATTTATATGATGCAACTTGATGGTTTATAGATCCAAGGCAATAAAGATAAAGTCTACAAGTTGAAGAGATCCCTGTATGGACTCAAACAATCTTCAAGACGATGGTACTTGAAATTCTACCAAGCCATTTTGGAAATTGGCTATGTTATGAGTCCATGAGATCACTGTGTCTATATCTAAAAAGGTAATGACAAGTTAGCAATATTGTCCTTGTATGTGGATGAAATGTTAGCAAAAAATTATCCAGATATGGTTAAGAAAATCAAAACTTTTTTGGCATCTAGATTTGAAATGAAAGACATGGGTTCTGCAATCTATGTTTTAGGAATTAGAATTCCAAGAGATAAAAATTCAAAGTTATTATATCTAGATCAAGAAAAATATCTGGAAAAGGTATTTAAAAGATTTAATATGAATAATTGCAATTCTTTGAGCACACATGTTTGCAAGGGACAAAATCTTAATAAAAGTATGAGTCCTCAAAATAAATCTGAAATTGAAGAATTGAGAGATGTCCCATATGCTCAAGCAGTAGGCAACTTGATGTATGCTATGACAAGCACAAGATTTGACATCTGTCACGTAATAGGATTGGTAACTAGGTTTCAATCCAATCTAGATAAGGAACATTGGCAAGCAGTTAAAAGAATATTCAGATTTTTAAAAGGTACTAAGGTTTTAAAATTATGTTTTGGGTTGTGTGATCTAGAAATAAAAGGGTACACTGAGGCGGATTTCGTAGGAGATGTAAATGATAGAAAATCTACTAGTGGTCATGTGTTCCTATTTGGTGGAACAACTGTTTCTTGGTTTAAGTAAGAAACAAAGCTGTAGTGCAAAGTATACTATGGAATTGCAACACATCAATTACTAATGCAATCTGGATAAAACAATTTATTGAAAGTTTACATCAAGGTACACCTACTAGAATGGTCAATATATTTTGTAACAATTAATCTTCCATCTCATTGATAAAAAGTGGAGCTAATAGCTCTAAGGGAAAACATATTGATGTAAGTTATCACTATATTTAGGATGTAGTGGAGATGAGAGAAATTAAAGTCGACCATATACTCTCAAAAGAGATGGTGGTCGATCCTATGACCATAGGTTGACTCTGGAAAAATTTAGAGAACATATAGCTAACATGAGATTGAAAAATGCCTAGTTAGGTGGTTTAACTACTTATATAAGAGCATAGTCAAATGACTTTGGGAACGCTTGGATAACCGATATTATGCGACTTTACCTTATATGGAAGTATGTGTTTGGTTAGGTAATAAGGTATAGAAACTGACAAGGTACGAACATCATAGTTAGCATGAGATGTAAAGTCCATGATATGCAACATGTTGACTAGGTGATGTTGTCTGCTTAATCAACAAAAAGTCGTTGATAAGGTGTGTTAAGGAAAACCTTCAAGAATGGGTCTTAGAGGAAGTACTTATCAATAATTTCAATGCAGGCCGATACATGATGAATGTGTGCGGCTGAAATTGTCAATGGTGATTGGGCATGGACTATGAACCCAACATTGGAAATTGATGTCGTTCACTTGAAATATAGTGAATTGAAGTCATCTGGAGTGTGTTGTCAGTGGGAGAACACATTCGTACGGGTGCGGTCAGGTTGGTGGCAAAAACGTGAGCATGTATGGCCAAGTCACAATCAGACGTTGATCTATAAGGTAATTTCATAGATGAAAGATGGCATGAGGCAAAATTTTGATACCAAGGTAAACATACTCAACTCAGGTTATGTCACCTCATTATGATGTGATCAAGTGGGAGATGTTAGATTAAGTGTGACCACACCATAATGTGGTGTGCTTCTGCATTCTTTTTTGGATCATGACCCAATTGATGAATGGATACTTTCCCACATGGAAATGGAACAATTCAGAAATTCAAGTGTTTCTATTGTGAACACAATAGACACTGAAAAATCTAGAAATCCCCTAGATATTGATTTGTGATTATGTATCAATTTTAAATAGTAAATAGCAATCCCAACCAAACAATCAAAGACAAATCGGCATAACGATTTTAACATGGAAAAACCACAATTGGAGCGCCTCCAATTGTGATAAAAAAAAATCATGGGCAAAAGTCACAAAACAATCCACTCAGAAGACATAAAAGAATTGCACAAGTGTAATCTCAATGACCTAGCAAATCCACGTCCGAATCGAACTGACCCTTATGTGCTTCTTCCAGCCCTGTCTTCACCTTAGAATTGTCTTGTACAATGTTGAATCCATAACGCCGATGTCGAATCCACGACGATGAGCCACTCCAGAATTCACCAAAGCTTCTGGCCCAAATTCTCCAGAATCCACCGAAAAATAACTCTCTCTTTTATATTAAATAAATAAAACAAACAAACCCTTTGATATAATCTACTCAATTCATGATTGAAATTCTCACAAATATCAAGGAAACAAGTAAAGAAGCTTTAGATGAAAACCCTAATACCCAAGAAGAATATCTGGAAGTCGTACCCTAAAATCAGACTAAAACACATATTTATAGAAAACAGATTCGCGATCTCCGCTCGAGTGCAAGAATGGCCGCTCAAGCGCAGGAATGACTGCTCAAGCAGAAAAAAACAACTTCCAGTACTTTTGCAAGCGAGTGAAACTTCTGAAAGGTTGCGATCTCCGTTCGAGCAGAAAAATAACTTCGACTGCAAAGTGGCAAACATAAAAGAATTAACTTCAGAAACATCTCTGCAAGGCACAATTCGAGTTGAATTCGTATCTAAACAACTCATAGCCTCACTGAAATAAAAGTTGAACAAAATTACAACTAAAAGAAATTTTGTCAAATGGGATTGACAATAACAAAAACCTAACAAACACAATGTTTCATAACATCGTGGCTCGTATTAGATATTCCAAAAGTTGTGACATTTGGCAATGATTGCTATTATGCTTATAAATGCTTAGCAGAATGTGTTTTCAAAGATTATTCAAAACCAACAAACTAACAGCACAGGTATCGCTTTTGACTTATTGTTTTCATCTTGCGTGATAAACACTCTCACGGGATTATCGATCACTCGTCATTATTTGTTCATCTTACAAAATTTTGATATTAAGTGAGATGTTAAAAAAAAATTTGTAAAATTTAAAATCAATTGGGGATTTCTCTTGTTCAAATAACCCAAATTCATGTTGTTATTATATTAAACAACTAAAGCTAATGGGAACTAATGACAAACTTTAGACGGTGGAGCAACCACTTGTCGCTCTCCATAGTGGCTCATGAATTTTTTTTTCGTTCTGAATTGGATTGGTTGGAATGTCCCTTTATTTGGTTACGCCATTGACCATGACATTAGATGTCGTTATATTCTTGCAACACACGATACGATACTACATAAATATTAATAATGCAATCAACATTAGGCTGCCGTGCCCATTTTTACCACTAAATATTTTTAATAAATTCCTTTTCATCCTAAGAAACTATTACTAAATAATGAGAAACTTCTAACTTTATATACTAATCCATCCTCAGTCAATGGATGTCACTACAACAAAAAAAGATTTTGACGGCATCAAATACACGCCGTGGAAATAATTTTACGACGCGCGAGATACCGTCATATTATGATCAGTTATGAAAAGTCATTCACTTCAACGACATTTCGTAATATGTCGTTAAAAACTATTTAAAAGCGGAACTTGTGCGTCAAATTTTTTATTATTATTATTTTACGGCATGCCATATTCGTGTTATAGAAAATTTTATTATTTATGACTAACATTACAAGTCGTAAAGCATTCACGGCTTGTAAAAAATTATTTACGACATGTAAAAAATTATTTACGACATGTAAAAAATTATTTACGACATGTAAAAAATTATTTACGACATGTAAAAAATTATTTACGACATGTAAAAAATTATTTACGACATGTAAAAAATTATTTACGACATGTAAAAAATTATTTACGACATGTAAAAAATTATTTACGACATGTAAAAAATTATTTACGACATGTAAAAAATTATTTACGACATGTAAAAAATTATTTACGACATGTAAAAAATTATTTACGACATGTAAAAAATTATTTACGACATGTAAAAAATTATTTACGACATGTAAAAAATTATTTACGACATGTAAAAAATTATTTACGACATGTAAAAAATTATTTACGACATGTAAAAAATTATTTACGACATGTAAAAAATTATTTACGACATGTAAAAAATTATTTACGACATGTAAAAAATTATTTACGACATGTAAAAAATTATTTACGACATGTAAAAAATTATTTACGACATGTAAAAAATTATTTACGACATGTAAAAAATTATTTACGACATGTAAAAAATTATTTACGACATGTAAAAAATTATTTACGACATGTAAAAAATTATTTACGACATGTAAAAAATTATTTACGACATGTAAAAAATTATTTACGACATGTAAAAAATTATTTACGACATGTAAAAAATTATTTACGACATGTAAAAAATTATTTACGACATGTAAAAAATTATTTACGACATGTAAAAAATTATTTACGACATGTAAAAAATTATTTACGACATGTAAAAAATTATTTACGACATGTAAAAAATTATTTACGACATGTAAAAAATTATTTACGACATGTAAAAAATTATTTACGACATGTAAAAAATTATTTACGACATGTAAAAAATTATTTACGACATGTAAAAAATTATTTACGACATGTAAAAAATTATTTACGACATGTAAAAAATTATTTACGACAAGCCGTGGTTGAAAAATTATTTACGACATGTAAAAAAAAAAAAATCATAAAAGTAAAAAATTATGACTTACATTTATTGTATGTCGTTGATATGATATCGTAAAAAATTAATTTTATTGTAGTGTGTAAAAAACTTAAAGGGAGAATAGTCTCTGTCATTGGAATTTTTGAGAGGTAAGAAGGTACACCACACCACCTGTCTAATTAATCTTTGAGAGGGAAGTCATTGGAATTTTATTGTAATGCGTAGATATTGAAATTTATTATATGTCGTTAATATGATATCATAAAAAATTAATTTTATTGTAGTGGGAGAATAGTCTGAGTCATTGGAATTTTTTAGAGGAAAGAGGGTACATCACACCACCTGTCTAATTAATCTTCACTCCTAGGTATAATATCTCTCGAAAAAGCTATATATTTGGAAAATTATAATAAAACTTATTTTGAGAGTAAATTATATGATATAAATTTAATTTAACATTACCTGAGCCAATCATAATCTCAAAATATACCATGGAAACTAGCGGGCCACGTGGCCCCTTAGAATTGAATGGTTCATTTTTCAAAGTCCGACAATATAATAAAGACTACCATCTCCATCCAATCCTTTATAATTTGGCGTATCAATTTTTTTTTGAATATTTAAGTGATAAATTGGTGTATGTGAATTTGATATATACATTTTTTATTTAATATGTTAAATTTATTATTTTATTATTTTTAAAAATAAAATTATTTTAATGATTGGATTCAACATTTGTCATTAACATAGAGTATGTCAAATTTAACAGGTTAAGTTTATGGGTATTGTTATGGTGTGCAACTCCTTAAGGTTGCACACCATATGCAACCAACACAAAAGGTGTAAGTGGAAGGTGTAAACATAAAACAGGACAGCAAACAGAAAGGCATAAGTGTAAGGTGTAAGTTGCACACTTAAGAAAAGTCCTAATTTTATTCCAAACACCAATGTAGCATTTGACATATCGAAAATAATTATTACTTGATACTAAAATATAATCATTAAAGGGTTGCACCAAATTTGAAGGATCAATTGGAGGTGTTTATAACTTTGGTCTCTAAACATCCATGTTGCCCAACAAAAACAAATTATTGGGATTACAAACTCTAAATCTTTTACATAAAATTTATTCAAAAATAATAATTAACTGTTCAAATTTATTTCATTCATAGATCTTAAATTTCACTAATTTGATCATTTACCATACAAAGTAATTATGAACAAAATCTAGAGATACAAATTTGGGTTGATAGAATTTCTCAAAAGAGATATATATTTTTTTATTTTTTCCACCAAAATAGCTTGACAAAGACATTAGACCTCGGGTAGGCTTTGAAGCAGGCCGGTTGGTCGGGCCAAATGGGCTAGACTCATGAGTCGGGTCGGGCTTCAAAATAGAGGGCCCAAGCCCAGGACGAGTTTCGGGTGGGCCGTAGGCCGATGGGCCGATTATCTGCCCTTAGCTACACATAGTGCACTTGGACCAATCAATAATTTTTCCTTAG
>NW_021024573.1:745461-761312 GCF_004153795.1 Camellia sinensis | reverse complement strand
TAACATGCAACCTAGCATACACAATGCTATGAAATGAAATGGCATACACAATGCAATATGGGCTTACACCAACATGAGTGGACCTCAGTTACACTCATATCAGTAGCCATTAGATGAAAATGAGACACTCGAGATGCGTGCACACGTGCACGCAAACCGAGGACCGAACCTAACGCACAAATGCCACTCTAACAAAGCATGGCAAGGTATGAAACATGATATGCAAACATGCAAATTTTAGTACCAAAATATGGTGCAAAACAGCCCCGAAATATGGAAACATGGCACCCGATGCATGAAATGAGACCCGAAACTCGAAACTAGGCGCATGGAATGACTTATAGCTATACAAATCATGCATTATTTGAATATGAAGCATAAATAAAGAATCAAGGTAGTCCCAAAACATGCATATTTCCAGTTTTAAGCAAGGCCAAAAAGTGAACACAAATAGGGCTAAGTTAACATGTAAAATGGCCCCAAAAGAGAGATAAAGAAGCAAGTAGCAGCTTCTG
Organism: Camellia sinensis; assembly: GCF_004153795.1. Taxonomy (NCBI): domain Eukaryota; kingdom Viridiplantae; phylum Streptophyta; class Magnoliopsida; order Ericales; family Theaceae; genus Camellia; species Camellia sinensis. Next base: position 760,797 of record NW_021024573.1, on the reverse strand, counting down.
GCTCCAAAAAATGAAGAACCTTTCAACGAATTTGAAGAGGGTCTCAAAACAAGGTATTTTACAGTTTATGGCCGAGCCCAAAACAGTGCACAAGTAAGCTTAAAATACTATGCAAGAAATAGGCCTAAAAGAAGGTTTAAACACAAAGTGTAAAAAGGGAACCTCAAACAGCAAAATACCCTTGATAAAACATTAAGAGGGGGTCAAAATATGACTATTTTCAGTTTGGGTCGGAGCCCAAAAATACAAGCACAAGGGGCTAACAAAACATGCAAAAATAAGGCCAAAAGAGGGATAAAGAGGCAAGTGACAAAACGAAGCTTCAAACGGTGAAGAGCCCTTCAACAATGTTGAATAAGGGCTCAAAATAAGCCACTTTTCAGTTTATAACCAAGCTGGAAACAATTTAGAAATGAGCCTAAAATACTATACAAGAAAGAGGCATACAAGAGAGGTAAAGAAGCAAGTATAAAAAGGAAGCCTCAAACAGGGAGAGGCCCTTAAACAAACATGAAAAAGAGCTCAAAATAATTCTATTTTCCGTTAGGGTCGGAGCCCAAATATGCAAGCAAGAGGAGCTAATATATTGAGCAAAAATAGGGCCAAAGAGAGGGATAGAAGACTTACCCTTGAAGACCAATGCTTCAACAACTCTTGGCTTGAGAAAAGGTGCTCCTTGCCTCTGGAAAACCAGCTCCAAGTGTTGGAAAGGATGGTGGGGAGGTGGTGCTATGTGGTGGTGTAGAAAGGGGTGTAGGGTTTGGGGTTTTTGGAGCTTGGAATAGAGATAGAGAGAGAGAGATAATGCAAGAGCCTTAAGCCAAACTTTCTAACCCTCAAAACACAGCTGGGGGGCCTGGATATATAGGCAAAAGAGGGGGAAAAAAAGGGAGGGAATGAATTTCAAATTTTCCCCCAAAAGTGCAGCCCCCTGGATACACAATCTGGGGGGAAAAAAAATACATATTTGTAATGTACCAGAGGAGGGGATCATGGCCGGCCGGGTATTGAAGTTGCAGGTGGCCAGCCGGCCCTCCCCATGGCCGGCTAGCCAAGGGTCAAAAGGCTCAAGAAGTATTAGTGGCCGGCCACCCCGGATTGGTGGCCTCCCATGTGTGCACAACACAACCATGTGGTCAAAAACTGGAGAAAGTAAACCAGGAGAGAGAAAAGCCCACTTTTTGGAGGGGTTCAAAAGAGTCAAACACAATTATTGGCTAGCCATGTGATATTGGTGGCCTCCCAGGTGTGTACAACACAAATATGTGGTTTGGGGCAAGAAAAAGTGGCCTTAGGGTGGTCAACATTGGCTTTCAGGTGAGAAAAACGGGCGACGGAGGGCGATGGAGGAATATAACTGGTTGTCAGAACAATTGCTGGCCTCTCACCCTTTCACGACCTTCCTAACAATGAAACAGAGGTCCCTACCAAAAATGAACTCAAACCGATGCAAAATGGAGGTTCGGGGGCCGAAACGCGCAGCCCGAGGCCCCGAAAACTGACTGTTAGGCACCGGAAGTGGTGTTCAACCACGAAGTTGGTTTTTTGGACCGCAGTGTCCCTCAAAAGGGAGCAAATAAGACACATGCCAAAAACCAGAGCAAACGGGGTGGTCAAGTGGTCCCGAACCGAGGCACACGGCCAACGGCTCCGAAAAATCGGAAAACCGGACTCCCAACAGGCAAAATGGCCTACGACCACGAAACGTAGCCTACGACCACTAAGAGATGATTTACAAGACCTCTCCCTCCCTTCGGGAAGAGAAAACCGAGAAAACAGAGCCTGGGTCGCAACCCGAGGCAAAGCATGAAAGAGTCCGGAAGTCCGGAGGCAAGGCTCGCAGCCGAGACTCTAAAACCTCTGAATGAGTCTTAAGGTCGGTCAAAAATGGGGTGTCTACAAAATCCCAATGATTTTGTTTCACAAAAACAATTCCTCTCTCCAAAACAATAGTTTTCAATGGCAATTCGAAATCCATGATAACAATGAAATAGAATGGCAATGCAATATGTAACCATGAATTAGAAGAGTTCGAATTTCAATTTCACCACACAATGCTCCATTGTGATCAATTTCCATATCTCTATCAATGTTATACCATGATACAATCCCAAGAGATAATATAATAATGCCAATGTTCATGTATTCACCACATGTAGATCAACAACTTCCAAATTAGTCTTTTCAAGACAATTCAACAATATTCTTTATACACAACAAACTTCCAAAATCAAACATTTTCTTATCTTTCCAAGAATCTCCTCATTTAAATACCAACATGGAAATCCTCTACCAATTACCAAAATCAAAACTTTTAAACAATAGGTTTATCAATAGCAATAACGTATAACACCAAGGTGGGTTCAAGGTTTCATCAATTTCTAACTCGCATACTTTATCAATGAAAGGTAATTTCAATCTTTCCAAACTCATCCCCATCCCGAACATTAAATAAAATCAAATTCCCATTTTTCTCATGCAAGTGAAATCTCGGGATCTTTAAGTTCAATCATAATTCTCACTAAGCATAAGTGAATATTCCAACACTTAATCAATTATATCAAAATCTTCTATTGACTATAATTATAAATTATAACACGAGTGTTCACTTTCCAATTATCAACATCCACCCCATCGAATTAAACCAAGGAAAAATAATAAATAAACAAAATTTTTGATAAGTCATTTTTTTTTTGTTTTAATCCAATTCATCCATTTGTCCTAAACGAGCTAAAATCACATTATATTATTTTCTTGTCAAAAACCGCCAAACAATTCAAATATCTCATAAAAATTTTGAAGTATGAAATTATTATTATAACATTACTCAGCTAGTAAAACTAAGAACCCAATAGCATACCGCATCAACTCAATCTTGCTTATTTTCCAAATCTCATACTTGGTCAACTTCGTCACTTTTAATCTCAAATATTCAAATTAGGAATTAAACCCAATAACACCCCTTTAATTACAAAAGATTTAAAATATTAGCCAAACTAATTTAATTCGTCAAATTAGCAAGTTCATTATTTTCACCATCTCCCAAATTAATAACACCAAATTTAACCTCACATGTCTCATCTCTCAAATACACCCACATTTCATGCCTAGCCAATTTTCCCTAAATCTCTACAAATAACAATTTCACAATTTTTTCTAAAATTACCTAATCAACATGATATTTACCTCAAAAATTATAAAATATGCCCAAGAGTAACATTTTTAAGGTTGTGAGTTCAAAAGTCCACATTTTACATTTTCATTTTCACAAATATGAACACAACCTAATCATCAACAAATTATTTTGCATAAAATATCATGACTATAACACTTTTAGAATATTTAATCCCAAAATAACTCTATAATCCCAACTCAACAATTTACACAATATTCCTCAATACCAATTTATTTTTCTCAAAAATAAATTCCAAAATCAAAGATGAAAAAAATATTTCAACATTATATTTCTGAAAATAAATCATCTAATCAAAATATGATGTAGATACAATCCATACAACTTTTAAATTTTATTTTCGAATTTTTTTTTTTATAAAATTATCAACACAAAATGATTTTTCCAAATCAATTTCAAAATGCCCACATTCTTAACATTTCAACATAATTTTTCTTTCAAAAAATTACTAAACAAAAATCTGAATATATATATATATATGTGCAATACCTCTAAAAATGACATATTTTCTTAAAATATCCCTAACATAGCTTTAAAGTAATAATATGAAGAAAATTCTTACCTCAAATATGAAGAAAAACAAATCCAAAAATGCAAACATCGTCCGATCATGGATCCAAGACCACCATTGCGAAGATTACGACAAGCTCTCCAAGACCACCATTGCGAAGATCACGAGGAGCTTTTCGACTTTCATTTATAACACTTTTGCAAAATCACACTCTAAATACTCACACTCTAAGCTTAAAGTTTAAGCCAACAATAGAGGAAGAGAGAGAGAGAGAGAGAGAGAGAGAGAGGGAGATGGGGCGGAGCTCTCTGCTCCAAACTAAAAAGAAATGAATAAAAAAGGAAATGAAAAGATGGAAGGAAAAAGTGGGGAGGCAACCCACGTGGGTTTGCTTCCCAAAATTTGATTTCCCCCAAAACATAATTTTTGTAATAATATTTCAAAATTTTATAATATAAATTATAAAATGATATAATTTTTCTGACCACAAAATATAACATTTTTATACACCACAAAATGTACACCCATTTTATTCACTATAAAAATATATAATTTCTTTCACCATGTGGTACACACCATAAAATCAACTATCAAATATTTATTATAATCTTATATAATAAATAATAACAACTCCTAAGGTGGTTACTACCAATCATGTAATTAAAAAGGACCAAATAGTTAAACATTAGTCATTAAACAAACTCAATTTAAATTAAATATAAATCATGGGTCACACCCATAAGCTAAACATAGTCTAATTATATACCAAAATAGACCCAAAAATTTATCTCAAATCATGGTCCAAACACCTAAAACTCAAATTTCAAATTCTGCTATAAATTAAACTGAACACTAATTAGTCTGCAAATTCTCATAAAGTAAATAGTCACCATTAAATTCCAATTTTTTTATCCAACATGCTAGACTCTTATAAGAACAACATAATAAAAATTTCTTAATTTATGAGATCGAAAATTATATTTTTTTTAAAAAATTTTTTTATTACAAAATTGAACCATTTTCGCACATAACTTTACACAACACTCCAATCCAATTATTACTCAATTAATTTATGCATTGACTATTTAAAACAAAATATTTGGGGACATTACCGAGCTCAAGTTAGACAAATTTTATGCGAGCCGAGCTCGAGCTGACATAATTGGGCTCGCTTCGAGCTCGAGCTGAGCTCGAACATCTTCAAAATAAATCAAGCCGAGCTCGAACATTGATAAACTCAGCTTGGCTCGGCTCAATTACACCCCTAGGCATATCACGCCATTCCATTTATTAACAAGCTCCTTCTTCTTAGCAATTTTCTTCATCAACTTAATTCTTACACTATTAATCAACTTTGTGATAAGTAAATGGTGTTCCTCCCGTATCCATGAATTGAAAGATTCAGTTACATTCAACCAGATCTCTCCAAAGCATTGCCCTCGAAAATATGCATTACTCCTGTAACGCCCTCAAAATAACAACATTAAACACATCTATATAGAGACATGCATTGATACATAAAAGTCCACATTCATCTATTCATCAGAGTATTTCATTACAAAAGTATTACATGGTTACAACAGAAGCAAATGTCTTACAGGCTTACAGCTTTCCAAGTTAACACTTGGTTACAAAAGAGGGTGCTAGCTTAAATACACATTAAGTTCTAGGCTCAAATCTATATGTAATACAATCAAGAAAGAATAAGGCAACAAAAGTATGTCTGCCTCTAGCCTTCCAAGCTATGTCCTCAGAGGTGGCGTGCTACCTGTACCTGAAAATGATGTTCCCATATAGGGTGAGCCACAGCCCAGTAGAAATATACTAAACTGACTATGAACAATGCCTAAAAGATTAGCAACTGGTAGATAGTCAATACTTACGCTTCCATTTACATCTTATAAAAATTCCATGACAGCCAAGTCTATGTTACAATTCACTTTTCATTTCTCATTCAACTTTGAGTTTGAAAACAAGGCTCAGTACTCTGGCCAAAACATTTGATGAGATTATAGTTCATCACTAGAACACTTTCGAAATGCAAGGTGGATACACATTTTGGTGTTTTATCAATAACGCATAAACTACTTCCATACTTCGCAAACAATGATGATATACATTTTAGTGCTATATCAAATCAAACAAACTTTTCACCATAACTCTCAAATAATACACATTGTAGTGCTGTATCAATGTCACAAAAAAATCCAGTTTAGAGGTCAAGGTTTCGAGTTCGAGTCACTGGAGGTCTGTTCGGTGGTTAACTTTAGGACATTAGTTGACGTGCGCGCAAATTAATCTGGGCACCCATATGAAGATACTGATGTTGTTGAGTTGCCAGATGGGTTTGAGGACAGAATGAAGGGACGCGGGGTGGTGTGGACGAGCTGGGTGCCTCAACTCAAGATACTGAGTCACGACTCAGTGGGTGGGTTTTTGAGTCACTCTCCGTGGAGCTCGGTGGTTGAAGCAATACAGTTCGAGAAGGCTCTTATTTTGTTGACTTTCTTGGCAGAGCAGGGATTGAATGCTAGGCTTCTGGAGGAGAAGAAGATGGGATACTCGGTACCCAGATACGAGCAAGACGGGTGGTTCACGAGGGACTCAGTGTCCGAGTTACTGAGATTGGTGATGGTTGAGATAGAGGGGAAGATATACAGGGAGAGAATCAAAGAAATGAAAGGATTGTTTGTGGACAGGAATGTTCAAGACAAATATGTCAACAACTTATTGGATTACTTTAAGTCTCACAGAGAGAGAAATGAAGATGCAAAATTGAAGGGACTGAAGTAAACCAACGAATCTCTATTAGGGCAAATTACCATAATTCACAAAACAACCCTAAGGTTCCATTTCCATCAATGTCCCAACATTAATCTCATTTCTCTATGCCTAACATGCATATGGGTTTATATATCTAAAACCTCAACTTTTGTAATATTTCACAAAGGCCCAAACTTTCTCAAAATTCCCAACAACCCCCAACATATCAAAATGCTAAAATTCAAAGACAAAACTCATAAGATGGAGTAGGTTATCCTTACCTCAAGTGATGGGACCCAACGAAGGAGATGAAGAAACGGAAATGCTCCAAATGCTGAAATTTTCAGATTAAAAGATAGCCCTCGACGATCAATACAACTTTTGTAAAGGCCCAAGGTGAGAAAACAACTCCTACTAGATCAATCCTAAGAGAGAAGTTAGGGTTCTAGTGTGAGGAACTCTCAAAATAGCTTTTTGGAAAAGTAAAAGAGAGAAAGGATGTTGAAAAGTGAACAAAAAAGTCGGATCTCGGCTTTATATAAAACTCGCCCCGCTCGAGCGTCAAACTCCCCGCTCGAGCGTCACTCACAGACTCGCGCTCGAGCGTCAACAATCCCGCTTGAGCGGCAGATACACACTCCCAGAACTTTTGCAGACAGGTCTCCCGCTCGAGCTTCCAACTCCCCGCTCGAGCGGCACTCACACAATCCCGCTCGAGCGGCCAATACCACGCTCGAGCGTCGAACACTGCACAGGAGATACTGGATGGGTGAAACTCCCGCTCGAGCGCCAAAACCCCCGCTCGAGCGGATAGGCCAGAAACTGGGCAACTAGTTTTGGTTTCTAATCTCAACCAACCTGTAACATATCTGCCCAACACATCCTATAACTCAAATACAAAGTAAGAAAGGATGTACACCAGGTAATAATCAACTACTATCATCCACGGACACATGTCCGGATCACTGTACAACAAGGGTAAACCCGGGATCGCTCTAACCTTCCCCCCTTAAAGAATTTCGTCCCCGAAATTAAGGATACGCCAAAACAGAAGGCCAAATGATCACAGAACATTCAACAACCGAGCCCCAAAGAAAGAAATTACTTTCAAAACAAACCTCCGACTCACTCTACCAAGGAAGAGACTAACCAAGGGAACACATTCTAAACAACACCACCTTAGGTGCGCAAGCCTCAACAAACCAAACCCTCCCCGAAACAATTCACCAATAACCGACTAGAGCTTCAAGCTAAGTCACTACTCAACAACATGACCATAACAAATCTTTAGAGTAGATAATAAGAAAACATTTTCTTGTTCAAGAGACATTTCTCAAAGATGTTTAAATTTTCAACGTTAACGTTCCGGGGTAAATCTTGCATTTTCCACACGAAAACTCAAAAGCTTTGTAAACATTTTTCACAAATACGCTGTTACCCAAAACGCAGAGTTATCCACAGTTTATTTGCCCAAAAGATTAATCTGGAATTCTTTAAAATCCTTGAATTAAATCCCCTTTTTCAACAACGCATTTAGATAGCCCCAAACACTAGGAAAATTTTGTTTTCCATTTCTTTCCAAAATAACACTATCAACAACCATCACTCACATAGTGATGCCATAACCAACATGGAACACTACATTTCTATAATGATAGTTAATAGAAATAACGACCGTACTATCAACACATAAGGTATAAGAAATTCATGGTTTTGCAATTTTATCCCGCCTCCCTTTACTTAACCACTTTATAATCGTAAACACGGCTCAGAAATACACAAATGATACACATTATAGTGCTGTATCAATATCAAACTAAACACCATACATACATAATGTATAAAAAGCCAATCATTCACAATGATCAATCAATACATATATTAGATGTATTATTCCTACCGTCAGCTTCAACGACAAAACATGTCCGATTAGTTTCAGTTTTCCCTAATCAACATACAAAGTCTACAACATCAAGACTAAAACTCAAGGTGACCAATGCCAACCCAAAGCCCGATACCGACAAGCTGACTAATCAACTCAATAAACTCTACACTCAGTAATCCACACACTTATGTGCCACTCAAACCACTAACCCCAACCACGGAGTTCTCTACACAACCACAAATTTTGGAATCTCACCGGATCTCCTAAAATTTAACCGCTTCAACACTGCGTCTAAGGGAATCGCCATTCCCCCGCCATGGTTATCTAGCAAGCCTGCTCACTTCCTAGACCGAAGACCGACATGGTCAACCTCAATCACAACATCCCGAATACGAAGGACCACTTTAACCCACGCTATACTCATTCCTTTAGAACACGAATTGCTCTTCCTTCAAAGAATGCTGCCAGCATCCACTCACAACCCACACCCAACAATGGATAACCAATCACAATACGAACACTACCCCTATACAACCAAGGGGGTCACCACGGACTCACTATCTAGCAAGGCCCAAAACACGAACCAACATACAGGTACCATTCCCACTAACTCGAGATATAAATCTCACGTTCCCTCGAACATTCTCACATAGTCTTGTCAACACCGCGCAACTCTCGAAACCATCACATCTAACACATTCAACCGTACTAGGCAAAACCTCCTTATTTTGCAAGCCCTCTTACTCCTACACCGAATCCCCCAATAACTCATAGGGTCCACTCGTTACTCTACATCTTACTTGTCACTCATCTCAAGAGTACCATCAAAAGGCCCGGCCTCCGTGCTAAACCACTAGTCCAAACTACCGCTAGGCAACCATCATGAACCAAACCCCGACACCGTTACAAGTCGCCGATAAGGCTTCCAAAGATTCACTCTTCTAACTTTCCAGAGGAGTAAAAGTCCTCGCCTCCCTCGTCATTAACCCACATCTTCATCCGCGAACACCATACCACTATGACTCCATCCACGGGTCACACTCTAACCACGGGCTATATACCCAATTAACCCTTCTGATAACATCCTCTGACTTGACCAGTGCTAAGGTACGAACCTATCACATTCGATCCAAATAAAGGAATTTGAAAACTTAGGGAAACATCCATTATACTACAGCCCGAGGTATAGTACCAGCTACTCACAACACATCGCTCCCGATACAACAATCACAACCTTATATAGGGACTAACATCCCCTCACTTAAAATGGCCAATCAGTACACCTGCAATCTCGGCAACGTTACTTACCACGAAGGTATAAGTCCAACCTTAACAAAATTATGCGCTATGCCCCCGTAGGACACCATATTAAATACGTGTTACATCTAGTAATAATCGTACACTTCACATCCTCTCGAGTTCACCCGACAGTGGACCAAAATCTATACCACGCACAAAATTTTAAATGGGTAATACCCATGAAATTCCACACACTCGGCAAGTAAAACAGTTCTCGCTCCAATATTGCCTTGGCTAGGACATGCACCCCTCGGTGGTTCTTCCAAATTTTGAAAACATGGCTCCTCAGCCCTCATCCTTCCCAAATCAAGTCACACGCATAAAAAAAAAAAGAATTTTTTTGAGTTTTACAGCAACTTTATACATTAATAAAACTTTAGAGCTACGACATGCTCCAATTCACCCACTCCAAGGAAATTAACAAACAAAGCATATATGTATATATATATAGATAAACAAACAGTTTAGATGTTTCAACATTCCCAAAACACATTGGTTACACAACAGAACCCAATGATCACAAAACAATAGTCCACTGATTACAAAACGGATTAGTCAAAACAAAACCATCCTATCAGTATTACTACTACTACCGTCCCTTGCTGGACTGCCGAAGTTGGCCATCCCCGAACACAAGATAACCTATGAGTTTACATGCCATGGACAAGAACTACTGACGTGCCCCCTCTGTCCACACCTGGAACAACTACAAACTTTCCCAACTGGGACTCGGGAACTCGACTCTACTGAGGCCCTCACAATCTGGCCTGCTAGTCCCCCAAAACGATACTGTTCCTGCCCAGTCGAATGAGACTGAGCCTGGCTAGGTTGCAAAACCCCTAAAGTAGCCCCTGGCTGAGTACAAAAACGTCGAATATGACCCGGCTGATTACACACCCAACAGGTAGGCGGTGCCTGAGCACGAGATTGGTCCAGAATCTGGGCTGATGAAGACCCCAACAACTGCCTCCCCACTGAGCATTTGATCGGTCCAAAACCCGGCTGGTTAGATGATCCTGGTGGTACAACTACTGGTTGAACTGCTAACCCTGCCCCCTTCTTCTGTGGGCAAACCGAAACCTTGTGGCCCAGCAGACCACATCTGAAACAAATGATGCCCCTCTGCTTACTTTCTCCAGAACCCAAATCCGATACTGGAAGGGTAGTTGTAGCCCAACCTCCCTGTTGCGGGTTTAAAACCCTCTGCCTCTTAAAAGGCCTACCAACACCCTGAGTCACAGGAGTCGCCGAGATGGCTTCCTCCCCACTCTGCCCCATTGCTAGCACCGCAACCTCTACATGGGCAGCTGCCTCAACAAGCACACTATACCTTTTAAGCCAAGACCCCGCTATCCTTACACGGATGTCATTACGCAGTTTACTCTCAAACTCGAAACAACGTAAGTCCTCTGTCTCCACCAATTCTGGAGCAAATCTCGACAGATTAACAAACCATCTTTCGAACCGCACCAAAGGTGTAGTACCTTGGCGTAACTCCACAAACTGTTTCCGCAGCTCTTCTCGAGCGGAAGGAGGGAAATCGCAACTTCCTCGCCTAGACATCCTAGTAAAAGTAACGGAGACACGTTAGCACACTCATACATGTGCCGAAGCTAAACACTCACGTCCTAACACATGGACAACTGTAATTCACTCCACGTGAGCACATAAACACATAAGCACTTACGAATTTCATTTCTGGATAATGATAGTCCTGGGGCGTTACTAGAGTTCCGGTCAGAAACAACATTGATCAAGTGCCTTTCTAGCAGGACTCCCAGAAACCCAAGGATCCAATCAACATCCAAGAAACTACATTCCATACCCAAATAATCACATAAACACGTTATCAAATAAGTACGTAACATTACGTCTAAGTCTCTAACAAGCGAGACAAACCCATTGTGATACTAATCACTTCCCACGTACCCAAAGTATTCGAACCAGGTACGCTCTGATACCAAGTTGTAACGCCCTCAAAATAATAACAATAAACCCATCAGATAAGACATGCATTTACATATAAACTAACCACATTCCTTTATTTCATTGAGTTTCATTACATAAGTATTACATGTTAACATCAAAACAAAATGCCCTACGGGCTTACAGCTTTCCAAGTTAACACTTGGTTTCAACAAAAGAGTACTAACTCGTTTACACATTAAGCCCTTGGCTTGAAGTTACATGTAATACATCAAAAGTTAAGCGACAAAAGTATGTCCGCCGCAGATACAAAAGAATGAGATGCACCCGTGTCTATCAACACACTAGCAACCGAGTTGCAAAACAGAAAAGTACCTCTCACTACCGATGGAGCCGGTACTAAATCCTGCGCGGTAACAGCATACACGCACCCCGTAGGCCCCTGGTCTACCTACTCACATCTCGGAGCAAAAGACTGCTGCACAGACTAGGAAAAAGGAGAGATCCCGACAGTGGACCAAAATCTATACCACGCACAAAATTTTAAATGGGTAATCCCATGAAATTCCACACACTCGGCAAGTAAAACAGTTCTCGCTCCAATATTGCCTTGGCTAGGACATGCACCCCTCGGTGGTTCTTCCAAATTTTGAAAACATGGCTCCTCAGCCCTCATCCTTCCCAAATCAAGTCAACGCATAAAAAAAAAAAGAATTTTTTTGAGTTTTACAGCAACTTTATACATTAATAAAACTTTAGAGCTACGACATGCTCCAATTCACCCACTCCAGGGAAATTAACAAACAAAGCATATATGTATATATAATAGATAACAAACAGTTTAGATGTTTCAACATTCCCAAAACACATTGGTTACACAACAGAACCCAATGATCACAAAACAATAGTCCACTGATTACAAAACGGATTAGTCAAAAAAAAACCATCCTATCAGTATTACTACTACTACCGTCCCTTGCTGGACTGCCGAAGTTGGCCATCCCGAACACAAGATACCTATGAGTTACATGCCATGGACAAGAACTACTGACGTGCCCCTCTGTCCACACCTGGAACAACTACAAACTTTCCCAACTGGGACTCGGGAACTCGACTCTACTGAGGCCCTCTCAATCTGTCCTGCTAGTCCCCCAAAACGATACTGTTCCTGCCCAGTCGAATGAGACTGAGCCTGGCTAGGTTGCAAACCCCTAAAGTAGCCCCTGGCTGAGTACAAAAACGTCGAATATGACCCGGCTGATTACACACCCAACAGGTAGGCGGTGCCTGAGCACGAGATTGGTCCAGAATCTGGGCTGATGAAGACCCCAACAACTGCCTCCCACTGAGCATTTGATCGGTCCAAAACCCGGCTGGTTAGATGATCCTGGTGGTACAACTACTGGTTGAACTGCTAACCCTGCCCCCTTCTTCTGTGGGCAAACCGAAACCTTGTGGCCCAGCAGACCACATCTGAAACAAATGATGCCCCTCTGCTTACTTTCTCCAGAACCCAAATCCGATACTGGAAGGGTAGTTGTAGCCCAACCTCCCTGTTGCGGGTTTAAAACCCTCTGCCTCTTAAAAGGCCTACCAACACCCTGAGTCACAGGAGTCGCCGAGATGGCTTCCTCCCCACTCTGCCCCATTGCTAGCACCGCAACCTCTACATGGCAGCTGCCTCAACAAGCACACTATACCTTTTAAGCCAAGACCCCGCTATCCTTACACGGATGTCATTACGCAGTTTACTCTCAAACTCGAAACAACGTAAGTCCTCTGTCTCCACCAATTCTGGAGCAAATCTCGACAGATTAGCAAACCATCTTTCGAACCGCACCAAAGGTGTAGTACCTTGGCGTAACTCCACAAACTGTTTCCGCAGCTCTTCTCGAGCGGAAGGAGGGAAATCGCAACTTCCTCGCCTAGCATCCCAGTAAAAGTAACGGAGACACGTTAGCACACTCATACATGTGCCGAAGCTAAACACTCACGTCCTAACACATGGACAACTGTAATTCACTCCACGTGAGCACATAAACACATAAGCACTTACGAATTTCATTTCTGGATAATGATAGTCCTGGGGCATTACTAGAGTTCCGGTCAGAAACAGCATTGATCAAGTGCCTTTCTAGCAGGACTCCCAGAACCCAAGGATCCAATCAACATCCAAGAAACTACATTCCATACCCAAATAATCACATAAACATGTTATCAAATAGTACATAACATTACGTCTAAGTCTCTAACAAGCGAGACAAACCCATTGTGATACTAATCACTTCCCACGTACCAAAGTATTCGAACCCGGTACGCTCTGATACCAAGTTGTAACGCCCTCAAAATAACAACATTAAACACATCCATAAGAAGACATGCATTGATACTAAAAGTCCACATTCATCTATCATCAGAGTATTTCATTACAAAAGTATTACATGGTTACAACAGAAGCAAATGCCTTACGGGCTTACAGCTTTCCAAGTTAACACTTGGTTACAAAAGAGGGTGCTAGCTTAAATACACATTAAGTTCTAGGCTCAAATCTATATGTAATACAATCAAGAAAGAATAAGGCAACAAAAGTATGTCTGCCTCTAGCCTTCCAAGCTATGTCCTCAGAGGTGGTGTGCTACCTGTACCTGAAAATGATGTTCCATATAGGGTGAGCCACAGCCTAGTAGAAATATACTAAACCGACGATGACAATGCCTAAAAGATTAGCAACTGATAGTAGTCAATACTTACGCTTCCATTTACATCTTATAAAAATTCCATGACAGCCAAGTCTATGTTACAATTCACTTTTCATTTCTCATTCAACTTTGAGTTTGAAACAAGGCTCAGTACTCTGGCCAAAACATTTGATGAGATTATAGTTCATCACTAGAACACTTTCGAAATCCAAGGTGGATACACATTTTGGTGTTTTATCAATAACGCATAAACTACTTCCATACTTCGCAAACAATGATGATATACATTTTAGTGCTATATCAAATCAACAAACTTTTCAGTAGATAAGCATATGAGCTATATCAATACTTCAACAGATAAGCATATGAGCTATATCAACATTCCAATAGATAAGCATATGAGCTGTATCAACATTCCAATAGATAGGCATATGAGCTGTATCAACACTTCAATACTACAATGGGTGAGCATATGAGCTGCATCCCTGGGTCCATCCCCCATCTTCCCGTAACCATTAACCGGTTTAGAGGTACATCCCCCATCTTCCCCTAAACCGTGGAGTACATCCCCCATCTCCTCCCATACACAAGTAATGCATATAAACACAGAATCACTTATGCAATCAATAATACATAAAATTAATGTATTCTATCAATCGTCTACACATAATGCATATAAACACATTGGTCACATGCACAATCCACAGATACATAAAGTTAATGTATTCTATCAATCGTCATACTCTATGACACATCCAATTGATTAGTTTTAGTTTGCCTAATCATCATGCATTGTCTACAACAATCAACACTACCTCCACCGGTAGCCCAAAGCAATTATTTCTAAGCAGGAAATAAATGCACAAATGGATAATATATCAACATTTCAACATTCTCAATACAACTCCTCATTTCAACAATTAATTATACAAATTAATTAACCAATGTAATTAGGGCATATTCCATAATTAACATCACAACTCTTAGGTTCCATTTTCATTAATGTTTTAACATTAATTTCACTTTTCCATGCCCGACATGCATTTAGGTTTTATATGAT
>NW_021024573.1:717907-745436 GCF_004153795.1 Camellia sinensis | reverse complement strand
AAATAAAACCTCAACTTTTGTAAAATAACACAAAAGCCCCAAATCTTCACAAGATTACCAAACCAACCCCAACATCTCAAAATACTAAAATTTAAAGACAAAATCCATAGAGAGGAGTAGGATATCCTTACCTCAAATTCGGAGCCCCAAAGGAGAAGATGACAAAACCCAACGTGCTCCAAAACCCGAAATTTTCAGATTAAAAAGTAGCTCTCGACGATCAACAACTTTTTTGTAAAGACCAAAGGTGAGAAAATCACTCCTACTAGATCAAAACCTAGAGAGAAGGTAGTATCTAGAGTGAGAGGCTCAGCAATGGTGTTTTTGGAAAAGTAGGAGAGAGAAGAGAAAGTGAAAAAGTGATTTGAAAAGTCAAAACACGGAACTTAAACCCAGTCGACCCGCTCGAGCGTCAAACCCCCCGCTCGAGCGTCACTCACAGACTCCCGCTCGAGCGTCAACAATCCAGCTCGAGCGGCGGATACACACTCCCAGAACTTTTGCAGACAGGTCTCCCGCTCGAGCTTCCAACTCCCCGCTCGAGCGGCACTCACACAATCCCGCTCGAGCGGCCAATACTACGCTCGAGCGTCGAACACTGCACAGGAGATACTGGATGGGTGAAACTCCCGCTCGAGCGCCAAAACCCCCGCTCGAGCGGACAGGTCAGAAACTGGGCAACTAGTTTTGGTTTCTAATCTCAACCAACCTGTAACAAATCTGACCAACACATCCTATAACTCAAATACAAAGTAAGAAAGGATGTACACCAGGTAATAATCAACTACTATCATCCACGGACACATGTCCGGATCACTGTACAACAAGGGTAAACCCGGGATCGCTATAACTCCAATGATCATGTGGTATGTCATCTAAAAGCTTTTCAACTCTTGACCCACCTTCTGTCTTTAACTCAACCAAACATTGATGAAATGTTTCTTCAGTTGGAGCATATGCACATTTCCTAAACAAAGTGATCAGCTTTTCTTTCAATCCACGAAACATACCACGCAAATGATGCCTCAAGTTCATCTTCAAATGATATAAACAATAAGCATAGAAAGCCATTGGGAAAACCTTTGGCAAAACTTCAACTAATCCAAGGTTACGATCTGACACGAATGTAATATTTCAATCTGGTGAAACAATTATACTCAAATACTCCAAAAACCAATGCCGGTTATCTTGATTCTCTAAGCCAACAATTGCAAAACAAACAGGAAAGAACCTTACATGTACAAAACAGAAAAAATGAGAATATTCAATTATTCTTACAAAATGGTAACATTTTAACATTCAAAATATCAAACACTAAATTGAATAACTGTAAAAATAAAAAATACATATACAACAACAATATCATATAAAATTTAAAACATTCAATCATATTTGTAAACTGAGAACTTTCTCAATTCCAGAACAGAGAAAACAGATTTTTTGTGTACCTTGATTTCCATATTTTTCTGTAGCGGCAAGTAAATTTCCTCTAAATCTTCCCTTAAAAAATGTGACATCAAGAAGAGAGGTCGACAATAATCAAATCCACTAATGGAACCATAAAAAGCAACAAATAATCTCTTAAACTATTAGTATCATCGTCACGCTTAAACTCAATGTAATCCCTGGATTGTAACTCTTTGCAACATCAACATACCATCTTAACTGGTCAAATGACATTAAGTAGTCTCCAAAAATATCACCATTTGCTTTCTCTACCCCCAACCAAGCTTGACGATAACTAACTCTCAGCCCATGCCTCAACTTAAAATCCCGAACAACATGAACTAGACACGTCAATGGATTATCACGAACACCTTCAACAATTAAATCAACAACTATATCAGAACTCATACGAGAATGATTCATTGTACGTACTTCAACACCACATGTGTGGACATTGTTGAGCTTCCTTATATAAAAGAACATATTAGCATTCTTCACTCTACCATGAACATTCCACATACAACCTTTTGTCTCTCTAATCAAACATTGTGCGGTAACATGAAATTTATCATTTTTAACAAATATGAACTCAAATCCACACTCAATAGAAAACTTCGACAATGCATTATGAAATTCAACAATTCTATCTTCAAATTTCTGTCCTACATGTGTAATACTAACTGCCCAACCAGTAGACAACAATATTTTTTCCTTGTGTCGACAAAATGATGATAACATGTCAACCTCTTCTTCAACCTCTAACCTCGAATTCCTATTGGATGATGTAGGTGCTCTGTTTGACAAGTTCACAGACTTATTGTTGTCATGAGACAATGCAATATCACAACCTTCAAGCTCCAACATTGACTCACTTTCTCCATAATCCAATCTTTTGTTGAGATTACCACAGTTAATGGTTGAGTTTTTTCCTCTCACAACAACATCAATACACTTTGAATCAAAATGAATAACTAATGCCAACAACAATCCTAACTTCTCATTGTTGTCCAACGTACAACTAGGATGTCCAGGCAATGAGTAAAATAGGCAATTGTTATCAGATTGCAAACTATCCCATTTCAAACATAGCTTATCAACCAACTGATCATATGTAACATTCCGATCAAACTTAATTGCAAATGTGCAACCATTATCCTTGCACAACAAAAAAATCAGGACACTCGTAGAACCTTTAGCCATATTTCAATCTGAACAAAAAAAAATCGCATCAATAAAAGCTAGCACAATACTCAGTTTATTGAAACTACAAAACCAGAACAAATACTACATAACAATACTAAGAACTTTCTCAGTTTTCACAAAACACGTTTTCAATTAATAAAATACCAAACCAAACCAAGAAATCATTCAGCAAATCACGTCTTCAATTTGTAAAATTTAAAATTATTCAACATATTCCCATAAATAAATTCAATCAAAACTAAAGAAAATTCTAAAAACACATAATATACAAAATCGAAACAATACATACCTATAAACCAGCAGATCAATTCTTCAATTTATAACTCGAAATTGCACATAACAAACTCCAACAGATTTCAATTCAAAAAGCCTTAACCACGAATCTGTCAAAACTGAGAAATCAGTTTATGTATAATAGCGAACCAAATCGAGAAATCTCTAAAGATCCTTCGCGATTCAAATCTTCATCTACTTCCATAACTGATTTGTGTTTTCTTTCTAGTAAATAACATCAATGCTATTATATATACACTTGTTTGGGTTGAAGGGCAAAAATGTCTTTTTACCTGTAAATGGGACATATTGGTTTAAAAATATTTTGCCAGGACCTAAGCTACTACCAAATATGTAGATAGGACTTTTAGGTAATTAATCCAAAAATAAATGAGTAAAAATTAATATTAAGTATAATATTTTAGTATTTTAATTTTATGATAATAAAAAAATTAAATATAATCGGGGCGGGGTTGAGTATAACGAGGTGGGAGAAACAAAATCCGTCCCCGTTCCACTTCCTCAGGCGAAGAAAACCTGTGTGAAACTGTTTGCACCACATTTTATTTTTCTGTTGATTGTGGCCTATTAATTATGGCCAAATTCAATTATGGTCTGTTGATTGAAATTATAAACTATTTTCAAAAAATAACTTTGACCATATTTGTTTTTATTATTTTTGTCGACATGTATGTTGTCATAGCGTGATAAGTATGATAGTAACGTGGCCTGGAAGAGATGATGATATGATTTGAAAAGATTAAATAAAGCTAATAAAGATATTTATTGAAATCAATTAGAAACCATATGCTAAAATCGGGGGGATCAATATCAAGTCAAAGCACAAAATCTTCAAGTAGTTCCTATGAAGCTATGAGATATGGTTGAGTGGAGCAAAGATCAAGGAAGATCATGGATTGATTGCTACAACATGAGGTGGCTAAGCAAGTATAAAATGGGGACTTGAAGAATGAAAAAAGAAAATGAATCAATCATCAAATACACGTGCAAAATTATTTATGAGTAGTTCTAAATTAACATTTTAGGAGTAGATTAATCTGGTAGTTTTTTCCAACCCCCATTTATCTTCTTTTCTTTTGTCGATTGTTGTATTTCTTCAATCTTTTGTTCTTGTAACTAGTGACAAGTGACAATTCATTCGAATTAATACATATTCTTTTTTGTTCTATCTTTTCTTTGCCTAATTACCTCTAGAGAAGTCCTTAATCTGTTTAAGGCATAAAACTCAACCACAAAGTTTGATTTTTATTTATGTTTACTTAAAGATTGGTTTGAGTTTGTCGATCAAATTATTGTCGATTAGGATTTAACTAAATTTTTACCAACAGAAATGGAGCAGGAGAAAATGACCGTCCCAAATTACGAGGCACATTTTAATAATCTGTTTCATTTGTTTTTGTGTAGATTTTTCAATTAAGAAAAATATGAGACTAATTTGACAGCCAAAACTATAAGATTTTATCAAGTTTATTTTTAAAAAATAAACATGTATGACTTTGAAAATAGATTATTGATTTTTTTTTTTAGAAAGAAAATGTGATAAAATCATATGATTATGATTTTTATCAAATCAATATTTTATTTTTAATAAAAAAATTATAAATAAAAACTTAAAAATTAAACCAACTGAATCATCTAAATAATTTATTTTTTTTTTAGAAAAGAGTGCAAGAGTTTTACAGCTTGGCATTTTGAAGTCCTTCGGGTCATGCATTTGGGCAAAAAAACACGACAGCTCACTCATCCAAGGAAAATTATTAAATATTTTTGGAATATTAAGTGATATAGTTTACTTAGCACTTTTAGCGAATAAAAAATTACAACACACGATTATATTTTTAGTAGCTTTTTATTAATTTTTCTTCTTTGGCGAACTTTCTTTACGTCAAAATTTTTTTTTTTTTCTCTGAATGTGAGTTTAAAAATTTTTGCTACGAAACACCACTTAAGTAATACCATGTAGTGCTACGATACTATTAAATAATACATATTCATTTATCATGTAGGTATAATTCGAATATCAAATGATTGGAAAGGAACATTGTAACGCCCTCAAAAAAAATAACATTAAACCAACATTTTAGACATGCATTGATACAATGGAAATCAACCATTTCTATTCATCAGAATAATTCTTACAACTGTATTACATGTTAACAACAAAAGCAAATGCCCTATGGGCTTACAGCTTTCCAAGTTAACACTTGGTTACAAAAAAGAGAGTACTAACTCAATACATATTAAGCCCTTGGCTTGAATTTACATGTAATACATCAAAATAAACAAAAGAAAGAGTCTTCAACTCTCATCATCATCCACCAAACTATGTCCTTGGAGGTGGCATACTCCCTGTACCTGAACATAATGTCCCATAAAGGGTGAGCCAACGCCCAGTAGAGATATGCTAAACACAATATGAGCAATGACTAAGACATTAGCAATTGATAAATGTTCAATTTTCATAAACCAATTCATAATCCATTTCCATTTCTTATCAATTTCACAATTTCCAACAACGGTTCAGAACCTGGCCAACCACTTACATGAGACAAAGACTCATATTAAACATTTTCCATTTTACAATAGATGAACACACTGGTTATATCAATATCTCAACAGATAAGCATACAAGCTGTATCCACGTTTCAACAGGTATGCATATTAGCTATATCAACACTTCCAATGACAAGCATATGAGCTGTATCAACACTTCCAAAGATAAGCATATGAGTTGTATCAACACATTTTCTGACAAGCATATGAGCTGTATCAGTGGAGTCCATCCCCTATCTCCTCCCAAACAACATCCGGTTTAGAGATGCACCCCTATCTTCCCCTAAACCGTGGAGTACATCCCCTATCTCCTCCCACACACACAATGCATATATACACAAAGGTCATATACACAATCAACCAATACATAACGTTAATGTATTCTATCAACCGTCATACTCTATGACATGTCCAATTGATTAGTTTTAGTTTGCCTAATCATCATGCATTGTCTACAACAATCAAAACTACCCTTCACCGGTAGCCCAAGCAATTATTTCTAAACAGATAATAAAAGCTCCAACAGATAAAATATCAATGTTTTCAAAAGCAAGCGATTTATAAATCCAACAGAATCATTTCACCACATAATGAGCCAATTTCATTATTTCCAACTTAATTCCACAAGTTCACGATTTTCCCAAATTAATTATACCAATTAATTTTAATTAACAAATTAGGGCTTTTACCCCCAACTCTTGATATTAACCCGAAGGTTCCAATATCACCAACTAGCAACTATATCATCACTTTGAAACCCAAAATACAAGTTATGAGCCTAAAATCACAAAACCCTTTTTACACATTTTGAAACCCTAAGTCCCAAAATTTTCCAAGTTCAACACTCTATCAAAACAACTAAAGATCTAGGTCAAAGACCATAAGAGTGAGTAGGAATCCCTACCTCAAAAGATGAGACCCAACGACGAAGATGATGAAAACGAACTTGCTCCAAACCACGAGTTTCTCGGATCAAAAGGTAGTCGTCGACAATCAACAACTCTTTTGTAAAGGCCAAAGGTGAGGAAAACACCCTAGCTAGATCAATATCTAGAGAGAAGGCAAGATTTTAGAGAGAGGAGTTCTCAAATGGCTTTTTCGAAAAAGTAAGAGAGAGAAAGAAAGAGAAAAAGTGATTTAAAACTGTCCCACAGCCAACTGATATACGACATTCCCGCTCGAGCGTAAAACACAACGCTCGAGCGTCAAGAACAAAAACTAGGTCCGCTCGAGCGCAAGAAGACCCGCTCGAGCGCCAAGACACAAGAATAAAGCACATCCGCTCGAGCGCGAAAACCAGTTCGCTCGAGCGTAGATTTCCCCCTCCCAGAACTTACACCGAAAAGGTACTACCCGCTCGAGCGCCACCGCTCGAGCGTAAAGAAACCCAATCGAGCGTAAAAATCACACCTGCAGAAGTTTTGTAGGGACACGAAAAACTGGGAGTGTGCAATCCCCGCTCGAGCGCAAGAAGACCCGCTCGAGCGGACCGCCTAAAAACTGGGCAACAAGGAATTGAACCCAAGGCCTAACCAACCTGTAACAACCCTGCCCAAAACATCCTAAAACTCAATCAAGCGGAATTAAAGGACAACAACAAGAAAGATACAACTACCAACTTCATGGAACCAAGTCCGGAACACAACAGAATAGTAAAGGGACAACCGAGATCGCTATAAACATTAATTAATTTGCTTGACTAATAAAGGGTTATTGAGAAATTAAGGGATTCTCATAGTAACAGAAGGTACAACCTAGATAAGCACAATAAGGCTACTCTTAGAATTTGAAATTCATCGTTTCATTGCTTATTACAATAAACTGATAGTGAAAAGAAAGCTTTGCACAAAACAAAAACAAAAACAAAAAAATTACGCAAAGAAGTATCTCCACTGTGGGGATTTCTTGTTCACAAATAAACTTGTTTAAATTAAAAATTGAAAAACAATGCCACAATTGCCTTCAAAAACAACTTCAAAAAATGGAATTATTTATTCTTGTTGCAATTCAAGCTGATGCAATATTAATTAAGCTGCAGGCCTTAAATAGTATGGGTTGAGGCATAGGTGGCAGTGGTTGACTTAATAATGGTGCGGTGGTGGTGGTGAGTTGTAGTAGTATGAAGGTGGTGGTGATGGAGATGGTGGAGGAGGAGATTTGTAGTAGTAGGGTGGTGGTAGTGACTTAACTGGTGGAGGTGGTGATTTGTAGTAGTATGGAGGTGGAGGTGGTGATTTCACTGGGGGAGGTGGTGATTTGTAATAGTAGGGTGGTGGTGGTGGTGGTGACATCACTGGTGGAGGTGGGGACTTATAGATGTATGAAGGAGGTGGTGACTTCACTGGAGGTGGTGGTGATTTGTAGTAGTATGGAGGTGGAGGTGGTGATTTAACTGGAGGAGGTGGTGATTTGTAATAGTAGGGTGGTGGTGGTGACTTCACTGGTGGAGGTGGGGATTTATAGATGTATGGAGGAGGTGGTGACTTCACTGGAGGTGGTGGTGATGGAGATGGTGGAGGTGGAGATTTGTAAATATACGGAGGTGGCGGTGATGGTGATGGAGGAGGTGGTGATTTGTACATATAGGGTGGTGGCGGGGATGAAGACGGTGGAGGTGGAGATTTGTAAATGTAGGGAGGTGGTGGCGATGGTGATGGGGGAGGTGGCGATTTGTAAACGTAAGGTGGTGGTGGAGATGGTGAAGGTGGTGGTGGAGACTTGTAAATATAAGGTGGTGGAGGTGGTGAAGCATAAATATAAGGGGTATTAGCAACAACACTAGTTGCTGCTAAGCAAAATACCAAAGCATAGACAAATTGAGGCCATTGCCTCAAACTCCCTAGGCTTCCCATTTCGATCTCTATGTTGGTTTGTGTCTTGGATGATGAGAGTGAGAGAGTACTATCCCCTTTATATACTAATCCATGGGGTTGACTTTTCACAATGATAATCTCGATCTGTTTGTTATGGCAAACAGGCTGGAATTGGAGGATAGCAATTAATCAGTACTAACCCAAATATCAAATTTTCCACATTTAAAAAAAAAAATGTTTATGAATAAATCTGCAGACTCATAAATTAATTATAGAACTCGATACACAATGTATATAAACAAATAAAATTCTTCAAAACTAAATCTACATGTATTTTTTATGTTTCTTATATTGTAATTGATTTTTATATTCGTAACATATTTATTTTATTTATTTGTTTTTAATTTACCTATTATGGAAAGGTACGTAAGGTGGTGGTGGAGATGGTGAAGGTGGTGGTGGAGACTTGTAAATATAAGGTGGTGGAGGTGGTGAAGCATAAATATAAGGGGTATTAGCAACAACACTAAGAAACATAAAAAATGGGCAAAATGGACACACAATAAAAATATTGAAGATGATATATATAACGGTTTTTAAATTTTATTTATTGGGCACTATACACAAATGACATATCTTTTTGTCTTAATTTTAAAAATTCCTAGTGAAAGTTATATTTATGTTTAGGATTACTCAATAAATATATACACATACAATTATATGAAAAGTTAATGGATTTGTGACATTATATTTATGTAGTATTATTCGTCAATGAAAATTTATAATGTGCACTAACAAAAGTGAGTTGTCACATTGATAAACTTTTCACTACGTGATTAATTTGAAATATTCTAAATAATATTGCATCGTATTTTGAGCCTTTTGGATAATTTAAGAGAAATTACATACCAATGGATTCTTTTTAAAATAATTACTATTTCATGAAAAAAATTATAATTTTAATTGCTAAAATATGTAAAATTTTTCATTGATCTGAAATTATTTTTACAAATATCTGCTGATTTGTTATTTCCTCAATAATTTATCTGCACATAAATACATATATTTAGCTTTAATTCAATTTTGACTCTTGCTTCAAATTCATGTGTTGGGTTAATTAGACTTGCTATAATTCATGTCATGATATTGGCTTGTTTTGGAAAATAGGTTAAAAGTTGACCCCTTGATTTTTTTTAATAGCTTTTTTTGAAAAAAAATAATATGGAAAAAAAATAGAGAGGTGATGTGACTTGAAATAGATTAAGTGACTTTTAACCAAATTCTCAAAATAGGTCATTGTCATATTTTTACGGTGAAACAAAACAAAATACATGGGACTAAGCTCTCTCTACCCATCCCCAACATATCAGCCACTAGTCCCTTACGAATCTCAGCTGGGAGGTCATTAACAACTAAGATGTGTTCAAGTTGTGCAGCTCCCAATTTGGCTAGAGCATCCGTGCATAAGTTTCCTTCACGATAGACATGTTGGCCAGTGCATTGGCAGCCATTAAATATGATCCTTGCATCTTCTATTAGACCTTTGTAAGGGTGTTTGTCTCCAAGGCCTTCTTCAAGCAGCTTGACTACTTCCTGAGCATCGGTTTCCACAATCACGTTGTTGAAGCCTTTTTGGAGAATGATTGTTAGTCCTTTGTACACCTCCCACAATTCAGTTTCAAGGCTGGTGCAGCTGTCCATCCTCACAATGATTGTCAGTCCTTTGTACATCCCCCACGTATCAGTTATGTTAATTCTAATCATTTTAGCCTAACAAAAGAGGAGTTATTTTTACCTTTTCTATATTCACAAAACAAAATGATTAAATTTAAATTAAATGAAATAAAGAATATCACATCATTATATATAAAAATTATTTTTAAATAAATTATTTTTTATTTGACAGCTATTGTAGTTAGGTACAAGAATATGCATTCATCATGGGTTAAGTTTATATTTAATTCACCGGCACAATAATAATATATTCTATCAATTTAAAAACTTGATTAAAAGTTATTTTTTGACTTTTAATCTATTTTAAGTCAAATCATCTCTCTATTTTTTTTACATATTTTTTCAAAAAAAAAAAATGAAAAAGAGTCAAAATCCAATTTTTAATCTATTTCCCAAAACAAATGTTTTTAAAAGGGGCAATTACATCCTAATATAGTTTTATAAAAAATAATTACATATACATAATAAATTTTATGATTTTAATTATTAATATTTATAAAATTTATTATTGATTTTTAATTTTTTTTAAATGTTAATGATTTGATATTTTTTCCTTTTTAAAAACCTCTATACTGTTCAATAATTTTGTAATAATTGTGGCAAGGTTGCTATCACTCTCTTCGACTTTCGTGCACTATTCATGATTATTGTCTATGGAAGCAAAACATCAAATTTTTTTCCCCTCTTTTTCTATCTAATAAAAAATTAATTATAAATATAAAAGGACGTATATTAAATTAAATAATTATAATCTAACAAGAAGCCCATTAAATTGACCACTTAACTTCTCAAATGTACATAAATGACTAACTAAATTAGCCTAATTGCTTCATCAATTCATCTTTTAAATTGTTAAAAATTGAAAATCATCAAATAATTACGAGTTATTTCGAATTGATAAATATGGGTCGTCATTAATTTCTTAACTACAAATAGCAAGTATCTAAAAAAAATTAATATATGATTCAAATTTATTTTATATATATATATATATGATAAATCAACCCATATAATACTTCTTTGAATAAATTTTGATTATTTTTGTAAATGCATAAAATTATTGTTATTTAACTATAGGTGTCCCGTATAAACTGTTGAAGAGAATACCAGTTGTGCAAGTTTGGTAAGGAAATGGAATAAGTCAACCCTTTCGTGGCTGGTTCTTAAGGTGTGCTTTTATTTAATTATCTTTTGTTGTCCTTTTTTATTATAATTATTATAATTATTGTTTTATGCTTTTTATTGTTTTGTTATTTTTTGTCAAAGTTATTTTCTGTCTTTGAAAATAAAACTTTTCTTTTCTTTTCCCAAATATATATATATATATATATATCCAATCTAG
This sequence comes from Camellia sinensis, assembly GCF_004153795.1. Taxonomy (NCBI): domain Eukaryota; kingdom Viridiplantae; phylum Streptophyta; class Magnoliopsida; order Ericales; family Theaceae; genus Camellia; species Camellia sinensis. The sequence goes on along the minus strand of NW_021024573.1, from coordinate 734,051 downwards.
AAACTTGATCAACAAAGTTGTGCAAGTTTGGCAAGGAAATGAAATAATTAACAAAAAAAATTAAAACTCTATTTTTAAAGTTCACCATGCCCGAAGAATTCGGAACTGCCCTCAAGAACTGAACACAAATATTCAAGAAAAATGTTTGGGGGCCCTAATTCTGTGGCTCAAATGGCCAAAACGACGTCGTTTTGGCCATTTTGATGTTGTTTTGTACTCAAAACGACGTCGTTTTGGCCATTTGAGCCACATTTGAGCCACAAAATTTGGGCCCTCTACCATTGCTGAATATTCAATGCATGTGGTTTGAGAGATTTTTTTATGAAAAAGTCTATACTTAAAAATTAAATGGAGAGTTGAGATTCAAATGATGTGTTGTGGGTTTATGTAAAAATTAAAATTTCAACCACACATTCATAATTTTAGATAAAATTTTTGTTCCGAGTATGGAATGTGATTACTCTTATATATTCATTTTTTTTTTTTAGGAGACAACTAGTTTGGTTTGTGAGAAACTAGAAGAGAAAAACAATAAATTAGAAAATAGAAAAAAAAAACAAGAAGTTAAAGGAAATTCGATATTCATTCATAGGCAATACTTGGCAAATTATATTTATTTATTCTGATATTACACTTGGCAGTATTTGATTCATTATAATTAAAGTAGAATAAAATAATTATTTAATTTTTTTTAAATGACTATTATTTTACAATAATAAATAATAGATATTTTGATGTCCTGATCGTTCTTGTGAACCATACACTCGGTAAGAACACATATTGAGAAAACAACAAATATCGAATTTTGGATGACTTTTGTGTAAGAATATCCATAAAGTGGCCTATATGCCACATGTTTATTTATTTATTTATTATATATATATTTAATCAATTTAATAGGTAATGGGTAACTAACGTGTAACATGTCAATTATCCCATATGATGGTTTCATGGGAAGTTACAACTTCCCTGATGGTGGGAAGTTATAAAGAGTTACACTTGGATCATGGGTCCAAGCCTATCTATATATGCATGTGATAGCTATCAAAACACAGACGCTGTTTGTGAATAGAATAGATTTGAAATTCTGTTCTTTCCACTTTTTCAGATGGTTCTGTATAAGTAATTTGTATTTTGTGAGTAGTTTTATTTATATATTCAAGACTTGATCAAGAATAAGATTCAAAGGTTTGAACATCATGACATAAGGTATTTTTCTTTTATTAAATTATTTTAATTTTCACAATTGGTATCAGAGCCTCCTCATATTTTGTTGTTTAGCCTTATTGTATTTTTATGGACGCCATTACATTATATATATTTTCTTGAACCTCAATTCTGTTATGGTGTAGATATTTGCAATTTTATGCATTAGTTTAGTTCATTTTAATAGGCAAATTATATATACCCCCTCGAGGTTTAGCAAAATTACAGATACTCTCTTGAGGTTTGAGAAATTACAGATACCCCCTGAAGGTTATATTTGCATAACAAATTATGGGGTAAATTGTTATGAAAATATAAACCTCAGGGGGCAATTTGTTATGAAAATATAAACCTTAGGGGGGGGTATTTGTAATTTTCGAAACCTTAAGGGGTATCTGTAATTTAGTTAAATCTCGAGGGAGGTATATGTAATTTGTCCTATTGTTTTCTACGCCTCTTAATGCTTCCGCATGTTCATTCAGTTTGACATACCACCATGAGCTCTTAGACCTTTGTTTTGTTTTTTCTTGTGAAGAGAATCTATAACCTATAGACCATTATAATAAGTTATATATATATATATATATATAGAGCGAGAGAGAGAGAGAGGTTTGATATTCTACTACTTAATGGTGGATTGTAGATTTATACAACAACCATTATTATACAAGATTTGTAGTTTCACTTGTATATTTTTGTACTATTTAAAGATTAACCTTTGAAATTAATATAAACGTTTACTATTTGGTTTATCTTGTTTAAAAAAGAAATTTTTTTTTTGAAACATGTTGGTTAATTTTCTCGTTATTAGAAATAAATTGTTGCATGATATAAAATAATTAGAGGTAATAATAGAATTCATCTTGCTTTATAATAGTAGTGTTTATATTAATTTAGAAGTATTCCTATTCTAAATTTGCTGTGTTTTGAAAACCTACTGTACATCATTAAGTATGAGTTTTCATTAATTGACACACATTGAAGACCATTTTGCATAAAATCTAGAAATTCTCATGCATTTATTTGGGTTCATTCAGTTAATTTTAAAAGGCATTAAAGACTTTAATTTATTTCTAGATTTTTATAAGGATATGATATTAAGGATATTTTGTTTATTATAGTTGCATGTTTAAATAGTAAGTAAATTCATTTGAATTTCATACAGTAAACTGTCTTAACATATCCTTTAAAAGCCTTATAAATTTTCATAATAATTGACATGCTCTCTAGTATAGTGTAACATCACATTACATGCACCAAGATTATTTATTCCATGAAAATTTATGTGAAATAAGAGCATGTATGTACTGTGTGTTGGACTTACGGAATTTATTTTGGTCTAGCTTTTAAGCAAAATCTAGTATAAAGTTGAATTATATGTGTTTGTTCTTGGTATTTTTCATATGATATTACTTTGATTGCATGTGTTATTTATTATGTACTTATTGTGATCATAAAGATTTGCTTACATTAATACATTATGCCATAATTAAAAAATTTATTATGTTTTTAGAGTAACCACAATATCTTAAGACATAAAGATGTAGTGATTCTCAGCATTTTTATCACATAAAGTTTAAAAAAATTAATTTGGTATTTTATATTGTAATTATGTTTTACAAACAATTTCTTGGTTCCACAGGAAAGTAGTTTTTATGAAATTTAATTAGAATAAGATAATGGATTGGGTATTAAAGGGATTGAACACTCTAAACCCACATGTATGAGTTTTCTTTTCCTTGAATATTTCGGAATTCATTAGTCTAATTATAAAGTAATAGCAAATCTGATAAAGTTTAGTAATCTTTACCCACATGAAGGTTTAGATTTGTTACTAAATTTGACATTGGTTGATTCAGACTATAGTTATTGTTTTAAAGCATTAATAATGTTCTTGGTAATTGAAGTGATTTCTACCTCTATACTGTCTAATGAGTCTTCTCGTATTCTATTCTTGAATGATGATAATTTTTCGGATTGGAAAGACAAAATCCTTCTAACATTAGGGTGCATGGACCTCGATCTGGCACTCCATGTGGATGAACCTCCTAAACCTATGGACGAGAGTTCCATCGTAGAAAAGAGTGCTTATGATAAGTGGGAGCGATCTAATCGCTTAAGCCTAATGCTCATAAAGTCAGATATCAGCCAGAGCATTAGCAAATCAATCCCATCATTTGATAAGGTCAAGAACTACATGAGGGCTATTGAAGAGCAATTTGTTAGTTCTGACAAGGCAATGGCAAGCACCCTAATGAACAAACTATCATGAATGAAGCATAACAATTCTAGGAGTGTGCGTGAGCACATTATGGAAATGAGGGACATTGCAGCTCCTCTTAAGTCCTTAGTGATTGTGATTTCTGAGTCATTCCTTGTTAATTTCACACTCAATTCTCTTCATGTGGAATATGGAACATTCCAAATTTCTTACAACACAGAAGGAAAAATGGTCTATCAATGAACTTTTGACCATGTGTGTTCAAGAGGAGGGGAGATTGAAGCATAGAAAAGTGGAAAGTGCCCATTTAGCAACACATAAAGGAGGGCAATGCAAAAAGGGCAAAGGTGATAAGAAATGAAAGAAGCTTGGTAAAGTGCCATTTAAAAATCATGGCAATAAGGATGCATGCTTCTTCTGCAAGAAAAAGGGTCACATGAAGAAAGACTGCCCCAAGTATAAGAAATGACTTTAGAAGAAAGGTAATCTTATATCTCTTGTGTGTTATGAATCTAATTTTGTTAATACTCATCAATATGAGTGGTGGATTGATTCGAGTTCTACAATTCACATTGCTAATACCATGTAGGGTTTCCTCAGCCTAAGGAAACCGACGGGAAGTGAACAAGGCATCTATTCAGGCAATGAGATGTGTTCACACGTCTAAGCTGTGGGAACTTTCAGACTTGTTTTAAATAGTGGCTTTGTTTTGGATCTTGAAAACACTTTTAACATTCCATCTTTTTCTAAAAATTTAATTTTTGTTTCTAGACTAGTATCGTTTGGATTTGAATTTCAGTTTGTTGGTACAAATTTTAGTTTATTTAATGACTCTCTTTCTGTAGGATTTGGTACTTTAATTAATGGTCTGTACAAATTAAATTTGGATCCTATTTTTGAACAAAATCTTTTAACCTTGCATGGTGATATTGGCATTAAGCGTAATGTCGTTGATGAGTACTCCTCTGTACTTTGGCATAGGAGATTGGGACATATCACCATTGAGAGAATAAAGAGGTTGGTTAATGATGAAGTCCTTATGACTCTTGATCTTACCAACTTTGGTATTTGTGTGGATTGCATAAAGGAAAAGTAGACCAACAAGACTAGTAAAGGTGCCAAAAGGAGTGAGGAAATTCTTAGAATCATATAGGCTGATATTTGTGGACAATTTACTCCACCTTGTCTGAATAATCAGAGATATTTTATCTCATTTATTGATGAATATACACGATAGATGTATCTCTACTTCTTGTTTGATAAGGTCATGGCACTTGATGCCTTTAAAGTTTATAAAGCAAAGGTAGAGAAACAAGCATAAAAGAAAATTAAAATTGTGAGGTCAGACAAGGGTGGAGAATATTATGGGAGGTACATAGAATTGGGACAATTACTAGGTCCATTTTGCTAAGTTCCTTAAGGAAGAAGGCATTATTTCACAATATTCAATGCTTGACACATCACAACAAAATGGTATTGCCGAAAGAATGAACCGAACACTTATGGACATGGTAAGGAGTATGGTTAGTTATTCTAATGTGCCTATAAATTTGTGAAGTGAAGCTTTGAAAACCGCTGTGTGTATCTTAAATAGGGTTCCGTCCAAGGTTGTTCCCACGTTTGGGGTTGCCTAGTTGAAGTGAGGGTGTACAACCCACATTTAAAGAAATTAGACCCCAGAACAGTTAGTAGTTTTTTCATAGGCCATACGGAAAGCTCCAAGGGCTATAGATTTTATTGGGCTATAGATTTTATTGTCCTTCAAATGCACTTAGAATTGTTGAAGCCATAAATGCTAAGTTTATTGAGGAAGTTGACCATAGTGTGAGTTACCCTTGAAAGATAGAGTGGGAGGAATCATGGGGTCCGGATACAACACTCGTGAATATAAGTGAATTGGTTGTCTTTCAAGATAATCAACCAGATGATCTTGAAAATCAACAAATTCAAGAACTTCCACCACAAGAGGAACAAGTCAACATAGAGCCTGTAGCTCAAGTCCTAATTGAGACTACAGAATTAAGGAGATCCTTACGAGCTAGAAAGTCAACAATTTCTAGTGATTGTTTTGTATACTTAATGGAGTCTGATTTTGACATCGGACATAAAGATGATTCTATTTCGTTTTCTAATGCCATGAATACTGATGATTCTAAATTATGGTATGATGCCAAGAAGGAACAGTTGGAATCTATGGCTAAGAATCAAGTTTGGGAAATTGTCGAGTTGCCTAAAGGAGTTAAAGTTGTTGGCTGTAAATGGATCTTTAAGACCAAGAAAGACTCAAATGACAATGTTGAACGATATAAGGCCAGACTTGTAGCTAAAGATTTCATTCAAAGAGAAGGCATCGATTAGCATAATACCTTCTATCCGGTTTCAAAAAAGGATTCATTTAGAATTATCATGGCCTTAGTGGCCCATTTTGATTTAGAGCTACATCAAATGGATGTGAAAATGACATTTTTAAGTAGGGATCTTGAGGAAGAAGTATACATGAAACAATCTGAAGATTTTTGTTGTGATAAAGATAGTCACTTAGTTTCCAAGCTCAAGAAATCCATATATGGTCTAAAACAAACTTCCCGACAGTGGTATTTAAAGTTCCACAATGTTATTACTTCATATGGATTTACAGAGAATGTTGTGGACAATTGTATATACCTTAAGGTTAGTGGGAGCAAATACATTTTTCTAGTTCTATATGTGGATGACATTTTACTTGCATCTAATGATTTGGGATTGTTACATGATACTAAACAATTTCTTTCCCAAAATTTTGAAATGAAGGATATGGGTGAAGCTTCTTATGTCATTGGCATAGAGATTCACAGAGATAGGTCCAAAAGGACATTAACATTGTCTCATAAAGCCTATATTGAAAGAGTTTTGGAGAAATTCACGATGAGTGATTGCAGTCCTAATGTAGCGCCCATTTTAAAGGGTGACAAATTCAGTTTAAGTCAATGTCCGAAGAATGTTTTGAAAAAGGAACAAATGGTAGCATTCCTTATGCGTCTGTCGTAGGCAGTTAATGCATACTTTGGTTTGTACACGACCTGACATTGCATTTGTGGTTGGGATGCTTGGAAGATACCAAAGCAATCCATGAATGGATCATTGAAAGGCTACAAAGAAAATCATAAGGTACTTAAAGGGAACCAACGACTACATGCTTACTTACAAGCATGTTGACTGTCTTAAGGTAGTTGGATATTCAGACTCGGATTTTGCGAGTTGTCAAGATTCCAGAAAATCCACTTTAGGATATGTCTATCTGCTAGCAGGCGGTGTTATTTCATGGAAGAGTGCCAAAGAGACGATAATTGCATCATCAACAATGGAAGCAGAGTTTATAGCATGCTTTGAAGCAACATTACAGGCTATTTGGTTAAGGAATTTTATCATAATTTTTTGAATTGTGGATTCAATTTCTAGGGCATTAAAGGTTTACTGTGATAATTCGACTGCAGTTTTCTTCTCTAACAACAACAAAAGTGGTAGCCGAAGCAAGCATATTGACATAAAGTATCTTGCTGTTCGAGACCGTGTTAAGAAGCAAGAAGTCAGCATTGAGCATATTAGTATTGATATGATGGTTGTGGATCCCGTGACCAAAGGTCTTTCTGTAAAGGTGTTTTCAAAACACGTTGAAGGCATGAGACTAATTGGTTAGCTCAATAATTTTTCTAGTTATTGTTTTGTTTTGCTTTATTTTGTCATGACATTTTGATTATTATTAAAGAAAAACATTATTTTGTGCACCTAAAGTATTTGTGATGCTACGCAGTCCATTGGGGCTATTGATCCATAGGGATCATTGGACCAAGAATAACTTATTAGAAGTTATTCATAAAGAATGACACCACATAAAGTTGAGAGTATCATACAATGAAATACATGGAAGGAAATACTCAATTGATAGAGTATAACAGCCATGATTTGTGTATTATGACTCTAAGGTTTGGGTATTTTTATTTAATGGCCATAATCAGTTTGTTAGTTACCCGAAAGTCAACAAAATGTGTTATATGTGCCAAGTGGAAGAATATAAGAATATCCATAAAGTGGCCTATATGGCACATGTTTGTTTTATTTATATTTATATATATATATATATATATATATTTAATTAGGTTAATGGGTAATGGATAACTAACGTGAAACATGTCTACTATCTCATGTAGTGGTTTCATGGGAAGTTACAACTTCCCTGATGGTGGGAAGTTATAAAGAGTTACACTTGGATCATGGGTCCAAGCCTATCTATATATGCCTATGATAGTCATCAAAATACAGACGTTGTTTGTGGATAGAATAAGCTTGAAATTATGTTCCTTTCACTTTTCCATATGGTTCTGTAAAAGTGTTTTGTGTTTTGTGAGTGGTTTTATTTATGCATTAGAGACTTGATCAAGAACAAGATTCAAAGATTTGAACATCATGATAGGAGGTATTTTTCTTTTATTGAATTATTTTAATTCTCACATTTTGTGCCTATTTTAATTCGTGAGGCTTGTTAGATGTGATTATATTACATATTTTTAAATAATTATATATGGAATTGATATAGTTATCCTAATAATATTTAAAAATTATAAAAACCCAATCAAGAATTTTGAAAAAAATATTAAAAAATGAAAGTCTCTATCTTATCTTCTGGCATTTGTAACAAATGATAAAACTACCTCAGCATTAGTAGCATCAGCAGCTAACTCAGTCTCAAGTTCTACACCAGTAGCTCACTCTGCTACAGCTCAAGATAGTTAGTTAGTAGTTAGAGTTTATTATAGTTTGTTAGGAGGCTGTTATATCATCTGTATAAATATACACTGTGTCAGATCATAAAAGAATAACAATGAAAGATTCAATTGTTCTTCATGGTATCAGAGCTACAATAAAGCTCCTACGAGCATAGTTCTGATCCATATATGGTTGCTTTATCATCTTCTTCATCTTCTTCTTCTTTACTTGCAAATCTTAATCTCTTGATTTCCAATCTGAATTCTTTCATCACAGTTAAACTCGATTCCACCAATTTCTTTATATGGCGAAGTCAATTTCAAAATATTTTACGAGTTACTGATCTGTTAGAGTTTGCAATTGGATCAGTTCCATGCCCTCCATTGATGATCACTTCCTCCAATGGCCTTGAAGTTTTGAATCCAGATCGAGCAACTTGGAACAAGACTGATGCTCATCTGTGAAGTTTTGAATCCAGATCGAGCAACTTGGAACAAGACTGATGCTCATCTGCTCAGTTGTATAACTACTACTCTTACACCTATAATTTTTTCTTATGTTTTTCATCTGCAACATAGCTTCGAGGTATGGACTTCTCTTTGCAAACGTTTCACCATGGTGTCTTGTTCTCACATCCATCAAATCAAGAATTGATTGACTCATTTAACCAAAGGTTCCAAATCAATTGAAGAATATTTGACTCAAATCAAAGAGCTTGCTGATCAATTAGCTCTTGCTTTATCACCTATGGATGATGAAGATTTGATACTGCTTACTCTGAATGGCTTGCCAGATGATTTTGATGCTCTTAAAACTATTGTTCGTGCTCGGATTGAACCTATTTCCATGGTCGACTTAATTTCTCTTCTATGTTCTGAGTCTCTCCATATAGACTCCAAACAGAGAAAAATGCAATCACACGAAAACACAGTTGCCTATGTGTCACTGAGAGATTCCACCAGTGGATCTTCTTCTTTAAGAGGAGGACGATCCTCTTTTCGAAGCCAAAGAGGAGGATTTCGAGGCTCTTTTCGTGGTAATGGACGATAGAGCTCTCGAGGTAGAGGAACAATCTATTCACCTGCTATAATATGTTAAATTTGTGGCAAAGGTAACCATACGACCCTTGATTGTTGGCACAGACTGCATGTGAATTTTCATCAAATTGTGCATCCACATGCTTTTTCTCAACATTCTTCATCTCAGTCCTCTTCTGAACTCTCTTCTGCTTATCCTTCACCAAGAGCTTATGTTGCTTCTGCTTCTCCTCCTTCTCTATCTGAGGCTGCTCCCTGGTATCTTGATTCAGCTGCCTCTGATCATATTACTCATGATCTCTCCAATCTCACTATGTCTCAATCCTATACTGGTCCTGATCAGATCACAGTTGGCAATGGCACTTCTGTTCCTATTCATCACACAAGTAAAGGTATCCTTCATACTCCTCATTTTTCTTTTAAACTCAATAAACTCCTCCATGCTTGTAATAACCTGACTCTTGTATGTGTTTTTGGCATAATTTAGTCCCTTGTTCTGTGCATTTAAATGTTTAATGTGAAATCTCTCGAGAAATTTAGTTTAAGCACATGGCTTTTATAAATTGAAACCTCTATCTATTTGGTAAGGAAAGCATCTGTCACAATTATAATGATTGAATCAGAAATTGGAAGCCTTAGAGGCTTAATTACCTGAAATTGATTTTACATCTGAGATCAGTATAATTTTTAAGTAATAATAAGCATTTTTGTCGAAATTTGATTAGGGATGATTAAACTGATTAAATTTTGTCTTTACTCACTTTTAATGTAACGACCCCAAAATCCGTATTAAATATTACCTTTACGACCTTATGGGTTAATGCATTTTAATTTAATGATATGTGTTTAAATTGAGGAATTAACTGTTGAGCCACGGCTTTAAAATTGAAATTACCGACCTTTACGGGTTCAGAAATCACAATTGAGGACTTGGATGTGTTAATTGAAATTTTTAGAACTATTTGGGAAACTAAATTGGAAATCTAATTTGTCTGATTCGTTAATGTACGTTTGGGTGGTTAACTTGGTACTGCAAATTGAAAGCCTTAGAGGCTTCAGAAACCAGAACAGGGGGCATATTTATGATCATCATAACTTTTAGAGTCATCTGGAAAGTTTAATTGAAATTTAATTTTGCGCGATTCGTAAGGCCACGTTTGGCTCTCCCTTGTGTTAAGCTTAAGTATGTGATATATACATATATGGATAGGCCATGTGAGTTGGGGTTTTTATCATTTTGAAGTCAAATAAAATATCTAAGGGAGAGGGAGAGAGAGAATCGTGAAAGAGAGATAGAAGGGAACGAGGATCATCCATGGAAGCTTGGAAAATTGAAGAGATTAAAGGGGAAAAACAAGGAATTAAGTTAAGGTATGTGGCTTAAACTATTATCTTTGTAAATAATGCATCTACTACATGAAATCAATGATGGATTTGGGGAAAATTAATATGCAAATGAACAAGTGTGTTGGGTTATGAATGAAATGAGTTAAACTCAAGGAATTGAACCTTGATTTCTTTAAATTTGCTTGAATTGGGTTCAATCTTAAGAATGATTCATGGAATACCAAGTTGTGGTGTGAAGATCAACCGTGTGTAAGATGTATTTGTATGATTTTGGGGTATATATTATAGAAGCTTGATTATATAGAAGATGCGACTTGAATTTCTATTTTTGAGGCAAAGATTGATTTGTTTAAAATGGAATTGCACTTGATTGATGTTAGTTTTATCATGTTATGAGATAATTTTACATGTTTTTGAGTGATTTATGTTAAGAACCAAGTTTAAAAATGGAAAAACCAAGTGTTGGAAAAAAAAAAGAGCCATTTTCGGACAGCAAACTGCCTAGAGCTGCACGTGCGGCTCTGTTTTCCGCACGTGCGGGAGACAGCTTTGTCCAGTCAACTTTGAATAAGCATATCTTTTTCCTTGGGACTCCGTTTTGAGTGATTCTTGAGCCTAAAATCAAGCCTCGGAAGTCTAGTACCCAATGGCGGTGGTCTCACTCCAAAATTCTAAATACAGAAATAGTTATGCCCAAATTAGTGACAACTGTTCACTTTTTGTCAACCAGTTTTGTACCATTTCTTCACCTAAACCATTTCCCATCGACTTCTCCTGTTCTCTGAGGCATGGATTATAACTTATTAAGGAATAATGAGCTTGGTACCACCATGGCTAATTGATCGAACGATCAAAGAGAATAAGTAAAGGATCGAGTATAATCTCATATTATGTGTTGTGCACCGTGCTGTAGGTCGAAACGAGGACATCGTCCCATTGCTACCGGGAGCCGATCACTGTGAGTAGCAGTACAGAAATGTATATTTTATTTACTATTGATAATTATTGTCACTAACACTCTGTTCTTCGTAAGTGGTTGTAGACACCCCATTTTTGACCGTCTTCAAGACTTGGACGTCACCGCTTGAACACTCGGTGATCATCCATGTTTTGTGTTCGTCTTGAGTTTCCAGAGGCCTCGGCTACGTGCCTTGCCTCAGGATCTCTCGACTCGACCGTTTTGTGTCTGGTTTTGCACCAAACACTTGTGTTTTTGCTTTGGAGGGCAGGGAATGGCTTTTGGGACATCCCCACACTCCACCGGCCATGGCTTGAGGCCACCGACTGTGTTTTGTTGCCATCAGCCAAATGTGATGCCGGCCGGCCAATTTGACTGCCGGTCGGCCACTTTGATGGCCGCGCGGCCAAATGTGGTTTTCAACAGATATTTCTGCAGACAGCTGGCAGCTGTCATTCCAGGCCATACCCCAGCCCATGCCTGGACGTGGGACTTCTGAGGGGGCTGCAGATTGATATATCTATTCAATCAAGCTCTCTCAAGAGAAGAGAGATATACAAGAGGAAGAGGAAGAGATATACAAAAAAGAGGAGCAAAATCTCCCTCTCTCTCTATATTTTTCTGCCTCTCTCCTCTAAGGTTTAGGGCTTGTTTGTGCTCAAAAGTGCATTTTCTTTGCACTTCTGCATACAAACACCTAGTTCTCTACTCCTTTTATTGAGCTAAGGTACTTGAAGGTGATTTTTGAGGTGATTTGAAGCCTTTCTTGGTCCAAAAGTTGCTGATTTGCTGCTGTGCTACAAGGGTAAGACTTTTTGTCCCTTTTTACCCCATTTTTGCAAAGCTTTTCAGTCTATCTTGCATCTTTTTTTGAGCTTAGCATATAACATAGAAAAGTCTTTTTTTTGAGTGCTCTAAATAGTTTGTTAAGGGTGTTTTAAGCTTTGGGGTTGTTTGACACCTCTTAAGGCTTGTTTGCCCTTTGTTTTGTGCCATTTTGGTTGAGCTCCGGGACCATTGTGTTTGGGCCTCCTCACCACTGAAATCTTGAGGGATTTCAGTGATGAGGATGGTGCCTTGAGGTCCTAGGAAGGAGAGGGCCATCCCCTTTGCTTGTTGTCCTTGAAAAGGGCCATTTTTAGCCTCTTGAGGGAGCATATAGTTTGATTGTGTATTGACCATGCCTTAACTGATTTTCATGCTTATTATGTCATAATATAGCATTTTTGTATGTTGGTTTGGACACACCTTGTATGCCTTGCATACATGTCATGTAATGCCACATTTTGCGTTAACATGCTTTAAGTGTAGACCCTTGTTCTAGCATGATTTAGGCTTAGCTTTGTGAAGGTCACAGGCATATTTTGATGTGCTAAGGGACTGTTTTAGGTCATTTGAGTCATTCATGTCTTGCTTTGTATAGCTACCATGCAATCCCTCTTGAATGCCTTAAGTTTTGGCCTCTCTAGCATGCATTACTTGCATTGTTTTAGTGGTTTGGAACCACTTACCATGTTATTTCAGTCCTTATAACATGCTTGTATGCTTGCCTGCGATGCCTCTTTAATGTGTTAAAAGCTTGTGTTGTATGCTCCATGTTTAGCCTCTTTTACATGCTTCCATGTTTAAGCCACTTGGATACCATCTAGGTGTTCCCTTTGCATGGTCTAGGCCTACCTCGAACCTTTTTTAAGCCCTCTTGGCCTTGTGAGGCTTGGTTGGCTTGGCCATGGTTCAAGTCTCCTTGACTAGCTTCAAGTACTCAGACCAATTGCATGCTATGTTTGTCTTGGTTAAGTTGGTTTGGCACCATCATTAGCATGGTTTTCAAAGATTATATTGCATGCCCTTAGTCCATGTTTAGTCTCTTCCAAGCGTGCTTGAGAGTTGCCTTTTGATGTTTAAGTGTTGGCCCATTAACATGTGCATGTGTGTGTGTGTGTGTTGGTCCTCATGTTTGAGCACTTTGGCCACTGATTTTGGCATGCTTACGAGCCATCCAAAATTAGTTTAAGTTCATCCCCTTTGCTTGATTGTGTGCTCACCCTGTCTGTTTGATTGCATACTTGCATATTCGCATTGCATTGCTGTAGACACCCTATTTTTGACCGTCCTCAAGACATGGACGTCACCGCTTGAACACCCGGTGATCATCCATGTTCGTGTTCGTTTTGAGTTCCCAGAGGCCTTGGTTGCGCGCCTTGCCTCAGGATCTCTCAACTTGTTCGTCTTGCGTTTGGTTTCGCACCAAATACTCGTGTTTTTGCTTTGAAGGGTAGGGAATGGCTTGTTGACCATCCCCACACTCCATCGGCCTTCCCTTTGCATCACTGGCCATTAATTGCTGACACCGGCCATGTTTTCTTAATACCAATGGCCGGTCGGCACTCCATATGGCCGGCCGGCTATCTGTTTGGCCGGCGACCTCCTTTTTTGGCCGGTAACACCTTTTTGCCTTCTTCAGGCATGGTGCATGCCAGCTGTGCCAGCTGGAATACACCAAACCTACCCCGGGGCTAACATGTGGCCGTTTTGCCCCTTTTGTCCCTTTTTGGTCAAAGCTTCTTGAGGAAGCTTGACACTTTGTCAAAGCTTCCTCAAGAAGCTTGGCTAGCTGTCTTAGCTTCCTCAGGAAGCCTTGACCTCCTTTCCCCCTTTGCCCCCTTTTACTTAGCTTCTTTGAGAAGCTTAGAACCATTTTATTTTGCCTATATAAGCACCTCCCTTCTTCCATTGTAGAGGGTTAGAGATTTTAAACAAAAAACCAGAGATTATACATATATACATTTGTCATATACTCTCTCTCTATATATTTCCCTCTCTCTCATCCTTAGTGTGTGTTTGGAGGCCTAGAAGGTGTGTTTTGACCTTAGTTTTGCACTAAGACACACACCATTACACCTTGCTTCGACCTTGAGGGGCTTTGAGGGTTTGTTTTTGAAGTTTTGGACTGATTTTGGTCAGAAGAGAGTGGCTGGACAAGCTGTTCTTGAAGTGTTCTTCAAGGGTAAGACTTTTGCTTTATTTTCCCCAATCTTGCATTAGTTTTTGACCTGCCTTGCATGCTGATTTAAGCTTTGTGTATAACATAAAAAAGTCTTATATTTGCATGCTTGAGATCTTTCATTAAGGTCCTTTTGTGGTTCGGGGTCGACCTCCCCCTCTTAGGCCTTGTTTGGCCCTTTTGGTGCTTTCTTTCTTAAGCTTTGTTGCATGCATAATACACTTGCTTTGTATTCCTCTATTTTTCTTAGAAATGCATATTGCCTTTGGACCATCATGCTTGCATGTTTTGGCTCAACTTTGTGAAGCTTTAGGTCATGTTTTTCCATGCTTAAGGATTGTTTGGTGCTGGTTTGGTCATATTTTCCATGTTTGGTATAGCTCCTTTGTATTTTGGCTTGTGAGCCTTGGGTGTGTGAGTCACTAGCATGCTTTAGTTGGGTTGTTTCAATGATTTAGAGTCATTTCGTATGCCATTTCAGTCCCTAATCCATGCTTGTATGCCCACATTCATCATCACTTTCTTGCCTTGAAAGGTTGTTCTTTTGTGCCTTGGAAAATGGTCATTGTGCATGCCTATGTGTTTAGACATTAGGCTGCCATATCAGTGGGTTTTGGGGGCCCTTTTTGCATACTAAAACTCCGTTTTGTATTGAAAAATTCATGTCGTGTTTGCATGGGGGGGGTGTTGAGCAATGCTCCCATTTTTTGGCCTTGAATGCCCATGTTTTGGACTCATTCCTTGGCGTGTTTTGACCATGATCTATGCATGTTCCAGCCCTGTTTTAGAGTCCTCTAGGACTGTTTTAGGTCATTTTGGTCCATCGGGGTTTGATTAACATGGCCATGGTTCGACCCTTCTTGGTTGGCTTCAAGTTTGGATCATGGTTGCATGCCTT
This sequence comes from Camellia sinensis, assembly GCF_004153795.1. NCBI lineage: Eukaryota > Viridiplantae > Streptophyta > Magnoliopsida > Ericales > Theaceae > Camellia > Camellia sinensis. The sequence goes on along the minus strand of NW_021024573.1, from coordinate 718,637 downwards.
GCTTGCATGACATGGTTGATTTGACATCTTCCTCTATGCATTTTCAGAGCTTAATATGTTAGCCTAGCATCCATGTTTGTCATCTTGTGAGGGCCCCTGAAAGCTGCCTTTCATGCCTTAGTCTTAGGCTCATTAGTTTGCATGCTTATTTTGCATGATTGGCATCACCATTTTAGTGCACTTAGGCCACTGTTTTGGGGTGGGCTGAGGCCTTCACATTTCAGTATAAGTCCATCATCGCATACTTTGCATGTTTGGCATGTTACATTGTATTGGTTGCATGCTTACATTGCATTACATTTGCATGTTGTTTAACTAGTTGCATTGCATGGTTGGACATTGCATGCTTGCATGATAGATTGCATTACATGTTTGGACATTGCATGCTTGCATGATAGTTTGCATTGCATTTGGCATGTTTTGCATCTTAGCCTTATGTTGCATCTTTGAGCCAAGTTTGTATACATACATTGCATTGTTTGGTTTAGGGTGTCAAACCAAACTTGAGGGGTGAGGAGTGTTCGTACTCCAAGTGACGAAGCGCATCTCAACCCTCGGTAGCCAATGCCCTTGATCTCAATGTGATAGGGTGTTGGCATTCATTTGTTTGTTCCATGCATTTACATTAAGAGGCAAACTTGGCCTCTTAGGCCATCACGCATCGAAATGCATAATTGATGGCCCGAGGGTCGAGGGTCATGCTCCCTTGAGTCCATTGCATGATAGGGAG
>NW_021024573.1:698668-711508 GCF_004153795.1 Camellia sinensis | reverse complement strand
TTGTGAGCCGGAATCTGATTCCACCGAGTCTTGTGAGTCGGAATCAGGTTCCAGCTCGACTGAGTCTGAGTCCGGTATTCCTGGGGGTGATAACCCGGATGCCACAGTCCTGTCTAGGTCGTCATTTTCTTTCTCTTTTGAGTCTGTTGTAACAGAAGAATCGGACGGCTTGGAAGTATTTAATGAGAATAATGTGGATGTGGTTTTTGAGTATTTTTTTGTGCCTTTGATTTATTGCTTAAATCAGGATTTTCAAAATTTTGATGAAAACGACGAGGAAGAAATTCTTCCGGTTTTGCAACGATTAATTGATCAAGAGCAGGAAAGATTTGTTAAACCTTTAGTTGATGAAATCACTACTGTGAATATTGGTACTGAGAAGGACCCGCAGTTGGTCCAAATCGGGTCCACGTTGTCTTTGGAGGAATGCGAGCGCTTAGTCGCTTTATTAAAAGATTTCAAAGATATTTTCGCGTGGTCCTACGAAGATATGCCTGGAATCGATCCTGAGATTGTACAGCACCGGATCCTTCTTGACCCCGAGGCCCGACCTGTCAAACAGAAACTCAGAAGGATTCGTCCAGACTAGGCCATCAAAATTAAGGAAGGGGTCACCAAGCAAATCGATGCAGGCTTCCTGCTGGTATCCGAATACCCGACTTGGTTGGCCAACATTGTTCCGGTACTGAAGAAGGATGGCAAGATTCGAGTATGTGTGGATTTCAGGGATTTGAATAGAGCTAAGGACGACTTCCCCTTGCCACATATTGATGAGTTGGTGGATTTTACAGCGTGGCATGCTTTGCTTTCGTTTATGGATGGCTTCTCAGGTTACAATCAGATAGTAATGGCACCCGAAGACCGGGAGAAGACTGCTTTCACCACCCCGTGGGGGACATACTGTTACAGAGTGATGCCGTTTAGGTTGAACAATGCTGGAGCTACATATCAATGGGCCGCGACCACGATATTGCATGACATGATCCACAAAGAGGTGGAGGTGTACGTAGACGATATGATTGTCAAGTCCAAAGAAAGAGAAGGCCACTACATCGCCTTGCAAAAGTTCTTCCAAAGGATCAGAGAATTCCGGCTGCGGTTGAATCCTCAGAAGTGTACGTTCGGTGTTACGGCAGGAAAAATGCTAGGGTTTCTGATTACACAAAGGGGCATCGAAGTCGACCCTTCCAAAATCAAGGCCATCCTAGAAATGCCACCACCAAGGACTGAAAAGGAGGTGCGAGGCTTTCTGGGTAAAGTGCAATTCATAAGACGGTTTATCTCAAAATTAACCTTGACTTGTGAACCACTTTTTGGTCTCCTGAAGAAAGGAAAGAAACTCCAATGGGATGACCGATGCCAGGTTGCTTTTGAGCAGATCAAGTAGTATCTATAGAATCTGCATGTGTTGTCACCGCCAGAATCGGGAAAGCCCCTGATTTTGTATCTGTCAGTAACAGACACAACGATGGGATGCATGTTTGCGAAGGAATCTGAGGATAGGGTGGAGAAAGCCATCTACTACCTGAGCAAGAAAATGATGGACTATGAAACCCGTTACACTCCCCTAGAGAAGGCTTGCTTAGCCTTGGTATGGGCTACCAAGAAGTTGAGGCACTATCTGTTAGCTCACTTTGTAATACTGGTTTCGAGATTAGATCCTATCAAATATCTCTTTGAGAAACCAGCGCTTATGGGTAGGCTAGCTCGTTGGCTGCTTCTTCTCTCTGAATTTGATTTGAAGTATGTCACTCGCAAGTCTGTTAAGGGGAGAGCAGTGGCAAAGTTCCTGGCAGACCACCCAGTGGAAGGGGATAAAGATGTAGAATACCTATTCCCAGATGAAGCTATTCTGCAGGTCGAGGAAGAAACCCGGACAATGTACTTCGACAGAGTGTCAAATCAATATGGATATGGGATAGGTGTGTTACTGATAGCACCCGACAATTCCCATATACCTTTAGCCTTAAAACTCCGATTCAAAGTATCAAATAATGAAGCAGAATACAAGGCATGTATCGTTGGTTTGGAAGCCGCCCTGGAACTAGGGGCAAAAAGGTTGGACGTCATTGGGAACTCAAACCTGGTTGTATCTCAAGCAAATGGAGACTGGAAGGTCAAAGAAGAAAGGATGAAAATTTATCACCAGACCTTGGATATTCTGATTCCTCGATTTGAGAAGCTAACCTTCACTCATCTTCTAAGAGAGAACAATAGGTTTGTCGATGCCTTATCAACTCTATCATCAATGATAGACATCCCTTTGGGAGTTTGGATGCATCCGATTATTATTGAACAAAGATATATGTCGGCCTACGAGTTTATTGCCGCAATAGATGAAGTACAAGATCAATACCCCTGGTATCACGATATCTGGACCTTCTTGGAAAAAGAGGTTTATCCACTAGGGGCAAATGCCAAAGATAAAAGGGCAATATGGCGAATGGCCACTCAGTTTATCATCTGCGGGGGTAAGTTGTACAAAAGAGGCCATCGGGGAATGCACAAGCTGTATGTTGATGCAGAAGAGTCGAAGTGCCTAATGGAGGCCATCCACGGAGGGGAGTGAGGATTGCACATGAGCGAAGTAATGCCAGCCCAGAAGATTCTCAGGCAGGGTTATTACTGGTCAACTACGGAGAAGGATGGTATTGGTTTTGTTTGGCGATGCCACAAATGCCAAATTCATGCAAATCGCATGAATATCTCGCCGTCGAAGCTGTACAACATGACTTCACCATGGCCGTTTTCAATCTGGGAAATCGATGCTATTGGTGTAGTTACATCGAAAGGTTCGAATGGGCATGTGTATATCCTGGTGGCAATAGACTATTTTACAAAGTTGGTCGAGGCCCAATCCTATGCAGTGCTGAAAGCGTCACATGTAGCTAAGTTCATCAGGAATAACATCATTTGTCGTTATGGGGTCCAGAATGAGATCATTTCAGACAATGGTTCCCACTTCAAGAAAGAAGTGATCGACTTGTTGGAGAAATATGACGTGGCTTTTCTAAAGTCATCCATATATTGGCTGCAAACCAATGGAGCTATTGAGGCCGCCAACAAGAACATCATGCACATTCTACAGAAGATGGTGGAAACCTACAGGGACTGGCCAGACAAGTTGCCATTTGCTCTTTGGGGCTACAAGACATCAATCTGAACATCTACTGGGGCAACTCTGTATTCTCTGGTTTATGCAATAGAAGTTGTTCTGCCGATTGAAGTAGAGGTTCCGTCATTGAGGGTTATGGCCGAGTGCAAGATAGCAGAAGCGGATTGGCAGCAGAGGAGGTTCGAGGAACTTATGTTGTTCAACGAGAGGAGGCTGAAAGCACTTTACCACGTCCAAGGTTATCAACGCAGAATCGCCAGGCCTTTGAATAAGAAAGTTAAGTCCAGGAATCTGAAAGAAGGGGAGATCAACATGGACAAGTTGAAGAAATATTATCCCTGAGAAGCTCGCTAGGGTGAAAATCCGAAAGGGCGACCTAGGCAAAAGTTAGAGCATTGAAAAAATCAGAAAATATAAAAAAAAACTGAACTGAGCTCGCAAAGGTTGAAAACCCGCAAAGGGCGGCCTTGGCAAAAATTAGAGCGTAAAAGGAGAGTGAAAATACTCGAGTGAACCTAAGCCTGAACTACGTAAGGCTTGATTCCCATCTTTGGGATACGTAGGCAGCTTCATCCTGAAGTTCAGCCATAAACTTTTCCCCGATCAGCTTTGTCCATTTGATCATCTCGGTCATCTTTGTCTATTCAACATTCAAGAGTCTGGTTATGATCTTCGGTACAGTGTTATTCAGACTAGGGGCAACTTTCCGTTGCCAAGCAGTGCCGCAGTACTATTCAGACTAGGGGCAACTTTCCAGTTGCTGGAATCCGGGGTTTGTGCATCTCAGTGACAGATCTCAGGCGTGTCCAGTTTTGATCCATATCGAAAATAGTTTTGAAAAGTTTTGATAAAAGTTGACTTTGTTCAAATTAATCTTTTTACAACTAAGACCATCTCTAGACCAAAACGGGAAATTTTCAGTACCATAACCTTCAAAGTTCATTGATTTCAGTACAGAGTCCTCCTGCTCTTGCATACAAATTGAAGTTGCTTTTTATTACATTCATTAAGAAAACTTGAAAGTACTAATAAAGCAATAAATCTGGGGCATAGATAAGTCAGGTGTTCCTGCGCCCCCTCCCAGAGCTGGTCGAAGCCTCTGATGCCAAGCTGGGCCCTTCCTGTGCCTCTTCATTGAGCCAATCCAAGCACTCATCAGACAAAGTACAACTGAAAGTAGGAGCAGGGGCTAGGAGTTCTCTAGTCCTCCATGCTACGGCCTGTTGAGCAAGTTGCGCACCTCGAAACGGAAAGGCAGCTGGATATTCTTTCCCCTCTGCGGGGCAAATCTGGTCATGGCCAAACTGACGCTGGAACCGGAACGGGAAATAGAATACGCAGTGGGTCAAGCCAATCAACTGAATCCCGATCTGTCGGGACATGTTGTAGCCCATTGCCAGTAGATTGAGCCAAGGGCACCGCCAAGCAATGCGGTCTGCGGACAGGCTGCACATCAAATCAAACCACCATCCCTCGTCAAGGGCGTTGACTAGACGTTGCCTGAAGAAGTAGCCACGAGCTGAGTATGCTGGGCAAGAGTCCACAACCTGCAACTTATCCATGAACCACACCTGGGAAGGGATGAAAAATAAGAGAATAATGAATAGCGAGAAGTACGATGAGAGAAAAGTGAGAAAAGGGATTTTGTGAGAAAAATCGAGTTTGAGGGTCGAGTGATGTGAGCAATACATATGTGAGATTGGGTGGGAAAGATCACCTGCAGCAGTAGTGGACTCCCCGCACATCTGGTCGTCTCTCGGCGATAAAAGGCATCCAAGCCCATCAACGTCTCGGCCAGAGTCATGGCAATGCAGCCCTTGCCCTCCTTCAAGCCTTGGGTAACCTCAATCAACCGGACGCTAGATCCCCCGGAGCCTGAGGAAAACAACAAATGAGATAGCATGCACAAACAGAGGGCATGTCGTCGGAAGCCTTGCCAATGATGGTCGCCGCGGTCACTGGTATCCGAAAACCGATGAATCAAACTCGGAATATCTAGCATTCTGTCACAAATCAGAGATCGAGCGTCGTACATAGTGAGTCCACATATTCGCCCTAAGGTCTGAACATGACCAAAGTTAAGCTGGGGTAAGATCTCCTCGTCATGCTCGGATTCCATTAAAACTTGAAAATCTTCGAAGGTAGGGCATACCTCTTGCCCGCTAAAGCTAAAGACGTGAGTCACCGGATTCCAAAACCTCACTGCGGCATGAAGAAACGGAAAGTGCAGCGGAGTGCGACTTAGAGTGAATAGTGCATTTATGCCGAAACCCCAGAAATTCAGCTTTTCCGAGCCATCCAAGTTGTTAATCCAGGACAAGAGATTCTGGGCAAGAAATCCCTCCATTTCGAGCAAATCAGTGTTGAATTGAGTAGAACTACGAAGCTGAGACCTTTTGTAGGGATAAGATTGAGTGGAGGACAGGTGTCAACATTCTGGTGATTCTTTCATCCATGGCCGGCCGGCCAAATATAGTGCCAACCGACCACCACTTTTGGCCGATCGATCAAAGATTCTGGCCGATGGCCGTTTCTTGAGGCCGGTGGCTTTCTCCCGCGGTCGGTGGTCTTCCTCTTTGCTCCTTAAGCTGTTTATATGTTGAAACATGCTGAGAATGTGGAGAATGCCACCACTTCCAAGGCCCTCCGATGATGGATTTTGCGGCGTCACGCCCATTTGCTTATCGAGTTGTTGTAAATTTGCTTATCGAGTTGTATTTCACTCCCTTTTTCAAGTTCCTTTTATACACATTGCTTGCGTAGACCGCATGCTTTACTTACATGTGTTCAATTTCAAGTTTCTATACACATTGCATGCGTTGTCGCGTTATGCTTTACTTACATGTGTTCAATTTCAAGTTTCTATACACATTGCATGCGTTGTCGCGTTATGCTTTACTTACATGTGTTCAATTTCAAGTTTCTATACACATTGCATGCGTTGTCGCGTTATGCTTTACTTACATGTGTTCAATTTCAAGTTTCTATACACATTGCATGCGTTGTCGCGTTATGCTTTACTTACATGTGTTCAATTTCAAGTTTCTATACACATTGCATGCGTTGTCGCGTTATGCTTTACTTACATGTGTTCAATTTCAAGTTTCTATACACATTGCATGCGTTGTCGCGTTATGCTTTACTTACATGTGTTCAATTTCAAGTTTCTATACACATTGCATGCGTTGTCGCGTTATGCTTTACTTACATGTGTTCAATTTCAAGTTTCTATACACATTGCATGCGTTGTCGCGTTATGCTTTACTTACATGTGTTCAATTTCAAGTTTCTATACACATTGCATGCGTTGTCGCGTTATGCTTTACTTACATGTGTTCAATTTCAAGTTTCTATACACATTGCATGCGTTGTCGCGTTATGCTTTACTTACATGTGTTCAATTTCAAGTTTCTATACACATTGCATGCGTTGTCGCGTTATGCTTTACTTACATGTGTTCAATTTCAAGTTTCTATACACATTGCATGCGTTGTCGCGTTATGCTTTACTTACATGTGTTCAATTTCAAGTTTCTATACACATTGCATGCGTTGTCGCGTTATGCTTTACTTACATGTGTTCAATTTCAAGTTTCTATACACATTGCATGCGTTGTCGCGTTATGCTTTACTTACATGTGTTCAATTTCAAGTTTCTATACACATTGCATGCGTTGTCGCGTTATGCTTTACTTACATGTGTTCAATTTCAAGTTTCTATACACATTGCATGCGTTGTCGCGTTATGCTTTACTTACATGTGTTCAATTTCAAGTTTCTATACACATTGCATGCGTTGTCGCGTTATGCTTTACTTACATGTGTTCAATTTCAAGTTTCTATACACATTGCATGCGTTGTCGCGTTATGCTTTACTTACATGTGTTCAATTTCAAGTTTCTATACACATTGCATGCGTTGTCGCGTTATGCTTTACTTACATGTGTTCAATTTCAAGTTTCTATACACATTGCATGCGTTGTCGCGTTATGCTTTACTTACATGTGTTCAAGTTTCTTCATACACATTGTGCACGTTGTCACGTGTTCTTTACTTACATGTGTTTGTGCCTTCACGGCATTATTATGCATCCCACTCAACTTGCGTTGTCACGCACTTTCGATTGCATGTTGCTAACAATATTGTACCTGTTAAGTTTGCTTTCTTTCCTGGCACGATATTGTATGTACGATTCATTTGAGGCTGGTGCAACCAGACGAACCGCGCAGGTATTGTATCCTCTGCGAGAGACGTATTGTGAATTGCATAATTCTCTTACATCCTTTCTGCATTGTAGTGTAGTTTGGTGTATGCTAGCTTAAAACTGTCGCATGTTATGCTTCGTTACAGCCTTCTTTGCATGATCATAAGTTATGTTCGACTTTGTGCATTGTCTTGCATTTTTCCCCTGCCTTCGAGTGCATATCTTGTTTGTCTTGCATGATTGTTTAAGTCTTTGGCCTTGTCAAAAATGGGTCGTCTCTGGGCTTTGACATTCACTTCCGTCATTGTTATGACTTTCGAGTTCTGTCAAAGAGGGGCAACTGTAGACACCCTATTTTTGACCGTCCTCAAGACTTGGACGTCACCGCTTGAACACTCGGTGATCATCCATGTTCGTGTTCGTTTTGAGTTCCCGGAGGCCTTGGTTGCGCGCCTTGCCTCAGGATCTCTTAACTTGTTCGTCTTGCATTTGGTTTCGCACCAAATACTCGTGTTTTTGCTTTGAGGGATAGGGAATGGCTTGTTGACCATCCCTACACTCCATCGGCCTTCCCTTTGCATCACCGGCCATTAATTGCTGACACCGGCCATGTTTTCTTAATACCAATGACCGGTCGGCACTCCATATGGCCGGCCGACTATCTGTTTGGCCGGCGACCTCCTTTTTTGGCCGATAACACCTTTTTGCCTTCTTCAGGCATAGTGCATGCCAGCTGTGCCAGCTGGAATACACCAAACCTACCCCGGGGCTAACATGTGGTTGTTTTACCCCTTTTGCCCCCTTTTGGTCAAAGCTTCTTGAGGAAGTTTGACCCTTTGTCAAAGCTTCCTCAAGAAGCTTGGCCAGCTGTCTTAGCTTCCTCAGGAAGCCTTGACCTCCTTGCCCCCTTTGCTCCCTTTTACTTAGCTTCTTTGACAGGCTTAGAACCATTTTATTTCGCCTATATAAGCACCTCTCTTCTTCCATTGTAGAGGGTTAGAGATTTTGAACAAAAAACCAGAGATTATACATATATACATCTGTCATATACTCTCTCTCTCTCTATATTTCCCTCTCTCTCTCATCCTTAGTGTGTGTTTGGAGGCCTAGAAAGTGTGTTTTGACCTTAGTTTTGCACTAAGACACACACCATTACACCTTGCTTCGACCTTGAGGGGCTTTGAGGGTTTGTTTTTGAAGTTTTGGACTGATTTTGGTCAGAAGAGAGTGGCTGGACCAGCTGTTCTTGAAGTGTTCTTCAAGGGTAAGACTTTTGCTTTATTTTCCCCAATCTTGCATTAGTTTTTGACCTGCCTTGCATGCTGATTTAAGCTTTGTGTATAACATAAAAAAGTCTTGTATTTGCATGCTTGAGATCTTTCATTAGGTCCTTTTGTGGTTCGGGGTCGACCTCCCTCTCTTAGGCCTTGTTTGGCTCTTTTGGTGTTTTCTTTCTTAAGCTTTGGTTATTCTTGAATCTTGGCCTTCTCACCACTGAAATCTAGTGGATTTTCAGTGGTGAAGAAGGGGTTTTGAGGTCTTGTAAAGGGGAGGGACACCCCTCTCCCTTGGTCTCTCATTTTGCTCATGTTTTGGCTCATAAGGGTAGCATGTATGCTTGGATGTATTTGGCCCTATTTCAGAGGTTTTTGGGTGTTATTTGGGCATATCTTACCTCTGTTTTCGGTCAGATTTGTGGTCCCTTACATGCTTAATACACTTGCTTTGTACTCCCCCATTTTGCCTAGAAATGCATCTAGCTATTAGACCATCGTGCTTGGATATTCTTGCCTAGCTTTGTGAAGCTTTTGGTCATGATTTATCATGATTGAGGTCTGTTGGGTGCTGGTTTGGTCGTATTTTCCATGTTTGGTATAGCTCCTTTGTATTTTGGCTTGTGAGCCTTGAGTGTGTGAGTCACTAGCATGCTTTAGTTGGGTTGTTTCAATGATTTGGAGTCATTTCATATGCCATTTCAGTCCCTAATCCATGCTTGTATGCCCACATTCATCATCACTTTCTTGCCTTGAAAGGTTGTTCTTTTGTGCCTTGGAAAATGGTCATTGTGCATGCCTATGTGTTTAGACATTAGGCTGCCATATCAGTGGGTTTTGAGGGCCCTTTTTGCATACTAAAACTCCGTTTTGTATTGAAAAATTCATGTCGTGTTTGCATGGGGGGGGGTGTTGAGCAATGCTCCCATTTTTTGGCCTTGAATGCCCATGTTTTGGACTCATTCCTTGGCGTGTTTTGACCATGATCTATGCATGTTCCCGCCCTGTTTTAGAGTCCTCTAGGACTATTTTAGGTCATTTTGGTCCATCGGGGTTTGATTAACATGGCCATGGTTCGACCCTTCTTGGTTGGCTTCAAGTTTGGATCATGGTTGCATGCCTTGCCTGCATGACATGGTTGATTTGGCATCTTCCTCTATGCATTTTCAGAGCTTAATATGTTAACCTAGCATCCATGTTTGTCATCTTGTGAGTGCCCTTGAAAGCCGCCTTTCATGCCTTAGTCTTAGGCTCATTAGTTTGCATGCTTATTTTGCATGATTGGCATCACCATTTTAGTGCACTTAGGCCACTATTTTGGGGTGGGCTGAGGCCTTCTCATTTCAGTATAACTCCATCTTCGCATACTTTGCATGTTTGGCATGTTACATTGTATTGGTTGCATGCTTACATTGCATTACATTTGCATGTTTGCATGTTGTTTAGCTAGTTGCATTGCATGGTTGGACATTGCATGCTTGCATGATAGATTGCATTGCATTTGACATGTTTTGCATCTTAGCCTTACATTGCATAACTTGAGCCATGTTTGTATACATGCATTGCATTGCTTGGTTTGGGGTGTCAAACCAAGCATGAGGGGTAAAGTGTGTTCGTACTCGAAGTGACGAAACACGTCTCAACCCTCGGTCGCCGACCCTCCTGGACCTCAACATAATAGGGTGTTGGCATTCATCTCTTTTGGTTGCATGCATTTACACCAAATTGCAAACTTGGCCTCTTAGGCCATCATGCATCAAAGTGCACAATTGATGGCCCGAGGGTCGAGGGCCATGCTCCCTTGAGTCCATTGCATGATTGGGAGAGTGGCCATGCATACATTGCTTTGAATTTCCTTGCCATGCACTGTCTGCCCTCTACTGCTGTCAAAAACAGGTTCTGCAGGATGCTTTGGCCGGCCGGCCACCTATACTGCTGACCGGCCATCCATCGGTGGCCGATGGATTAATCTTTAGCCGATGACCACCAAATCACAACCGGTGATGATCCCCTTTGGCCGGTGGCATTCCCCAGCATCCAGTGAGAATATCCTGAGACTTTGGTAGTTTTCAAAGGAGTATAGCTGGGAAAACAGAGGCAACAGTGCTATGGCAGTGAATCTCCGAGCAAGGCGAGTCAAGCATGCATCATCCACGCATTCTGAGGCAGAGCTATGGCGGTCTCTTTAGTTTCATATTTAGACTGTTTCTGTAATTAATTTGTTGATTAATTAGAAGTTTTGTAATTAATTAATTAGTTAGTCGGCTAGTTAATTAGTTAAATCTGTATTATTTATTCGGACCCTCCGAGCGAGGGCAATTGTGTAATAAGTGTGCGTGAGTGTGTGTATGTCTTCCAACCCCACGTCTTTCTTCCCTTTTATTTACCCGCTTATGATGGTAGACTAGGGCATATTTAAATTAGCATACCTTATGCTATGCATACGTGCATTCATACATTTGCCTTGTATGCACCGGGCTCGGCGCATCATTCTAACTGCATTTGTATTTCAATTCCAAATTGAATATGAGTTAGTTGTAGCATTTCACATGTCATCGTAGATTAGCCGAGCCTATCTTAGTTGCATTTTGCATGTGTTGCATTTGTCACTTTAACATGAATTAGGATCATGCATATGATTACTAACTAATTTTTGTTTTGGCTCGGAGTACTCGGTAAGCATTCATGCTTTAGCATACCGCATGCGTGTGAGTGTTGCCATAACAGCATGATTACCATGAGGCTAGCTGCTTATGTGATATAACTGCTTGAATGCTTGTGGATGAAGGTTGAATTGCCTAAATTGGAATAATACATTAAAACTGTGAGTTTTAAGCCCACTAGATAGTGGCAAAACCATCTTTTCTAAAAGCCCACTTGAGGGTGGCAAATCTGCATTTTAGCCTACTTGCGAGTAGCAAACCATCTTCAAAACAAGCATGAAATGTTTTGTTCCAATTTAGGCTATTTGGTCTATACTTGTTTGCTGTGCGCATAACATAGTAATTCTAGGCTAATAACCGGAGTAAGAACACATAACGTTTTCAAAACTAGATATCATGGTTCCTAAATTCCCCCTTAAAAAATATTTAGGTGGCGACTCTGTATCTGGCAAAGCAGTCCGTGTTTGGCACTTCTTTTCTAAAAATCTGTTTTCTCAAAACGATTTTCCGGATTTGGACTCTTTGGTTCAGATCAAGAACCGTGACACAAATTGAGTCCGAATTATAGCACGAAGGCCTCACGTAGGCGCGTCTACAATTGCCATGTTGTATGCTAGTTCACATGCTTAGGATTGCATTGCATGAGTATGCATGCTTGACCTCTTGAAGTGAGTATGATAGAGGTTGAGTTTAATTTGTTTGATTATATGCATTACAGTCCATATCAAGATGCACACTTGATTTTTTGGGCCATCATGCATGAAAGTGCGCGATTGGTGGCCCGAGAATCGAAGACCATATCCCTTTGAGTCATAAATATGATAAGAGGTGTGATTGGTGCATACATTGCTTGAAATGCATTACCATGCCATGTTTTGTCCTTTGCTGCTGTCAAACCAGTTTTTAAAGGAAGATTTGGCCGGCCGGCAGTGTTGAGTGCCGACCGGCAAAGAGTGTTTGGCCGAGAGTATAATGTTTAGCCGATGACCATTCTAAATGGCCGATGATGATCCCACTCAGCCAGTGGTGTTCCAAAACACTCAAGGAAACAACCTTGGGAGTTGTACAATTTTCAGAGAAGCAGAGCAGTCAAAGCAGAGGCAACTTGTGCATGACAGTGATTTTCTGAGCAGAGCCGAGCGCGCATTACATTGGGCCCTCTTCCCGAGGCCATTTACTACTTTCATTGGATTAGTTAATTTGTTAATTAATTAATTGGTCTGTAATATTTAATTAGCTTGTAGGTTAATTAACTTGTATTATTCTTTCGGACCCTCCGAGCGAGGGCAATTGTGTAATAAGTGTGCGTGAGTGTGTGTATGTCTTCCAACCCCACGTCTTTCTTCCCTTTTATTTACCCGCTTATGATGGTAGACTAGAGCATATTTAAATTAGCATACCTTATGCAATGCATGCGTGCATCATTCATTAGAGCTTAACATATAACATAGAAAAGTCTTGTTTTTGAGCGCTCTAAATAGTTTGTTAAGGGTGTTTTAAGCTTTGGGGTTGTTTGACCCCTCTTAGGGCTTGTTTGGCCCTTATTTTGTGCCATTTCGTTTGAGCTCCGGGACCATTGTGTTTG
>NW_021024573.1:669894-698618 GCF_004153795.1 Camellia sinensis | reverse complement strand
GTGGGCTGAGGCCTTCTCATTTCAGTATAACTCCATCTTCGCATACTTTGCATGTTTGGCATGTTACATTGTATTGTTGCATGCTTACATTGCATTACATTTGCATGTTTGCATGTTGTTTAGCTAGTTGCATGCATGGTTGGACATTGCATGCTTGCATGATAGATTGCATTGCATTTGACATGTTTTGGAATCTTAGCCTTACTTGCATAACTTGAGCCATGTTTGTATACATGCATTGCATTGCTTGGTTTGGGGTGTCACAAGCTGAGGGGTAAAGTGTGTTCGTACGAAGTGACGAAACACGTCTCAACCCTCGGTCGCCGACCCTCCTGGACCTCAACATAATAGGGTGTTGGCATTCATCTCTTTTGGTTGCATGCATTTACACCAAATTGCAAACTTGGCCTCTTAGGCCATCATGCATCAAAGTGCACAATTGATGGCCCAGGTCGAGGGCCATGCTCCCTTGAGTCCATTGCATGATTGGGAGAGTGGCCATGCATACATTGCTTTGAATTTCCTTGCCATCACTGTCTGCCCTCTACTGCTGTCAAAAACAGGTTCTGCAGGATGCTTTGGCCGGCCCCACCTATACTGCGACCGGCCATCCATCGGTGGCCGATGGATTAATCTTTAGCCGATGACCACCAAATCACAACCGGTGATGATCCCTTTGGCCGGTGGCATTCCCAAGCATCCAGTGAGAATATCCTGAGACTTTGGTAGTTTTCAAAGGAGTATAGCAGGGAAAACAGAGGCAACAGTGCTATGGCAGTGAATCTCCGAGCAAGGCGAGTCAAGCATGCATCATCCACCATTCTGAGGCAGAGCTTGGCGGTCTCTTTAGTTTCATATTTAGACTGTTTCTGTAATTAATTTGTTGATATATTAGAAGTTTTGTAATTAATTAATTAGTTAGTCGGCTAGTTAATTAGTTAAATCTGTATTATTTATTCGGACCCTCGAGCGAGGGCAATTGTGTAATAAGTGTGCGTGAGTGTGTGTAGCTTCCAACCACGTCTTTCTTCCCTTTTTATTTACCCGCTTATGATGGTAGACTAGGGCATATTTAAATTAGCATACCTTATGCTATGCATCGCGTGCATTCATACATTTGCTTGTATGCACCGGGCTCGGCGCATCATTCTAACTGCATTTGTATTTCAATTCAAATTGAATATGAGTTAGTTGTAGCATTTCACATGTCATCGTAGATTAGCCGAGCCTATCTTAGTTGCATTTTGCATGTGTTGCATTTGTCACTTTAACATGAATTAGGATCATGCATATGATTACTAACTAATTTTTGTTTGGCTCGGAGTACTCGGTAAGCATTCATGCTTTAGCATACGCGCATGCGTGTGAGTGTTGCCATAACAGCATGATTACCATGAGGCTAGCTGCTTATGTGATATAACTGCTTGAATGCTTGTGGATGAAGGTTGAATTGCCTAAATTGGAATAATACATTAAAACTGTAGTTTTAAGCCACTAGATAGTGGCAAAACCATCTTTTCTAAAAGCCCACTTGAGGGTGGCAAATCTGCATTTTAGCCTACTTGCGAGTAGCAAACCATCTTCAAAACAAGCATGAAATGTTTTGTTCCAATTTAGGCTATTTGGTCTATACTTGTTTGCTGTGCGCATAACATAGTAATTCTAGGCTAATAACGGAGTAAGAACACATAACGTTTTCAAAACTAGATATCATGGTTCCTAAATTCCCCCTTAAAAAATATTTAGGTGGCGACTCTGTATCTGGCAAAGCAGTCCGTGTTTGGCACTTCTTTTCTAAAAATCTGTTTTCTCAAAACGATTTTCCGGATTTGACTCTTTGGTTCAGATCAAGAACGTGACACAAATTGAGTCGAATTATAGCACGAAGGCCTCACGTAGGCGCGTCTACAATTGCCATGTTGTATGCTAGTTCACATGCTTGGATTGCATTGCATGAGTATGCATGCTTGACCTCTTGAAGTGAGTATGATAGAGGTTGAGTTTAATTTGTTTGATTATATGCATTACAGTCCATATCAAGATGCACACTTTGATTTTTTGGGCCATCATGCATGAAAGTGCGCGATTGGTGGCCCGAGAATCGAAGACCATATCCCTTTGAGTCATAAATATGATAAGAGGTGTGATTGGTGCATACATTGCTTGAAATGCATTACCATGCCATGTTTTGTCCTTTGCTGCTGTCAAACCAGTTTTTAAAGGAAGATTTGGCCGGCCGGCAGTGTTGAGTGCCGACCGGCAAAGAGTGTTTGGCCGAGAGTATAATGTTTAGCCGATGACCATTCTAAATGGCCGATGATGATCCCACTCAGCCAGTGGTGTCCAAAACACTCAAGGAAACAACCTTGGGAGTTGTCAATTTTCAGAGAAGCAGAGCAGTCAAAGCAGAGGCAACTTGTGCATGACAGTGATTTTCTGAGCAGAGCCGAGCGCGATTACATTGGGCCCTCTTCCCGAGGCCATTTACTACTTTCATTGGATTAGTTAATTTGTTAATTAATTAATTGGTCTGTAATATTTAATTAGCTTGTAGGTTAATTAACTTGTATTATTCTTTCGGACCTCCGAGCGAGGGCATGGTGTAATAAGTGTGCGTGAGTGTGTGTAGTCTTCCAACCCCACGTCTTTCTTCCTTTTATTTACCCGCTTATGATGTAGACTAGAGCATATTTAAATTAGCATACCTTATGCTATGCATGCGTGATCATTCATTAGTCTTGCATGCACCAGGCTCGGCGCATCATACTAACTGCATAAGTATTTCAAATCTAACTTGAATACATGTACTTGTGCATTTTCCCATGTCATTATAGACTAGCCGAGCCTACTCTAGTGACATCCCGTATGCGTTGCATTAGGCATTTAAACATGGACTTGGATCATGCATGATTTCTAACATGTTCTTGTTTTGGCTTGGAGTACTTGGTAAGCATTTATGCTTTAGCATACGCATGTGTGTGAGTGTTTGCCATAAAGCATGATTACATGAGGCTAGCTGCTTATGTGATATAACTGCTTGAGTGCCTGTGGGTGGAGGTTGAATTACCTAAATTGGAATAATGCATTAAAACTGTGAGTTTTAAGCCCACTAGATTGTGGCAAAACCATCTTTTCTAAAAGCCCACTTGTGGGTGGTTAATATGCATTTTAGCCTACTTGCGAGTAGCAAACCATCTTCAAAACAAGCATGAAATGTTTTGTTCCAATTTAGGCTATTTGGTTTATACTTGTTTGCTGTGCGCATAACATAGTAATTCTAGGCTAATAACCAGAGTAAGAACACATAACGTTTTCAAAACTGGATATCTTGGTTAGTAGAGGCCGATCTTCGGATCGACCGAGAGGGGGTGCTCATAGCTGACCTTCCCCAATCGTACCCAAGTTCCCGCGCCGAGGCAACTTTGGTGATGACGGACACGTGGCCTTTGGCACCGAGTCAGGGTTTCCTAAATTCCCCCTTAAAAAATATTTAGGTGGCGACTCTGTATCTGGCAAAGCAGTCCATGTTTGGCACTTCTTTTCAAAAATCTATTTCTCAAAACGATTTGCTGGATTTGGACTCTTTGGTTCAGATTAAGGACCGTGACACAAATTGAGTCCGAACTGTAGCATGAGGCCCGAGGGCGTGTCTACAGTTTCTGGCGACTCTGCTGGAGAGTTAGAGAGCTTGGCTTGAACTCGTGATATCCTGTTTTGATTTCATTTATGTGCCTCTTTGCATTGCATGTGCGTTGGTGCGCCTAGGACACCGTGTTTGCCATCTGCCATTCCTGAACGGTTTGCCGGAGGCTTGACTTTGTCAAAGCATGCCATAAGGCTGACCGGTTGTGGGCTCTGACAGTATGGGAATACAAACCCCGGTTTTACCGGGGCACCCTTTTCGACCATTCGACCTAGTGCATATCGAAATCCATAGTGACTATTCCAAACTAGGACAGGTTGCTTACCCGATGTTAGGTTGTGTGAAAACTGCTGCGTGCATAGTGAAACCCTAGGTCCTGACAAAATAGGACAGGGAAACCTTACCCCTCCATAGGCGTGTTTTGGCTCTCTTTACTTGCTATGTGTTTTTAGAGTGTATCTATGCAGGGGAACACACATATCCGTTCACAAGTTTGAGTATTAGACCTGAGGGTATCAGTGTCAATTTATGAGAATCAGTTATATTTGTGGGTATCCGATTCAGTATTTTAGGGGCAGTGATTTCGGGCGAAAGTGATCAGTAGTAGAGTACAGTTATTCAGCTATACTAGCATCTGTCTGATTGGTCCGAAATGCTGCATATTTTCTCTTTCAAGGTTCAGGAGAGTTAATACAGAATAGCTAGTGTTCCTCCTTGCTGAGACAAGACAGATATCTGATTCGTCAGTCACCGTTCAGTACAGCGAACTTATCATGACGCAGAATTCAGAAGAGATTATGGTTATGACGCCCGCATCAGACCAAGGAATCACTCTGCAAAGCGAGACCAATGTCGATGTACCGCATCCACCCAGGTCGCCTGTCACGCACCCGGTCTGGACCCTCCCAGTTATATTAGGCTCGTGAGCCCACCATGTTTGAATTGATGGGAATGATAGGTGACCTCCAGAGATCCGTGGCCGATCTGGCTTATGGAATGTCGGCTTTGCCACCAGCGGCACCGTATGCCGGGAATTTCATACCACAGGAGCCCCCGCTACTGGGGCGGATTGTGATCGAGCTCAGCCAACCAGAGGTTGCCTCCTGCTACAGTAACGACGTATCAGCAACAACCGGGCTTCGCTCTGATGTAGTAACCCAAACCCCCGATCAGGCTGAGGCCAGAGACAAGAACAAAATGAAGGCAGATGCCGATCCCATTGAACAACTGCTATGGGCAACCGAGGCTTTGAAAGCTAGGGGGATGAATAAGCAACAAGTATTCGCAGTCATGACTAAAGCTGTGGATGATGCTTTCCTCGCTTCAACCGAAGTCGGTTCGAGCCGGGTAGAAAATCGGGATGGGCCCCGTCATGCCAAGACAGTCCCTGTCATCCCTAACCCAGTACCAGGAAAAGATCAGAAAGCCAAGGCAGTGCCTGCCGACCCTTTCGCTAGTGCGTCTAGCAAGAACCCTCAGACTTTAAAGTACCTGCCTCGAGGACGCAGAGCCTTTCATGCCCTCTACATGCCTCTGTCTAGGGCATTTTAAATATTGGCTAAAAAGGGGCATCTTAAACCCCTCGAGCCTTGGCCCCTTCCAAAGAATCTTCCTCTCTCGCATGATGCTACCTTGTACTGCGCATACCACCAACAGTCCGGTCACAGTACCGATGGTTGTTTCCGCATTCGTCATGAAGTGCAAGATTTGATCGACAATGAGGTCATCCTCCCGCCTACCTCAGCAAAGTCTGTTACCACTGAGCTATTGGACTTCGAGGATACCGCAAATTTGTGATCAGGGGTTGGACCACCTGCGGGCGGCACTCGGAGTATTTTGGATGTGGTGGCTGGCACGCATTTTTGGAGCATCTGCGAATGCTAGTTTTGTAAATCCTGGCTTGCGTGTCGAGTCAGTCTTTTGTTTTGTTTTGAGTCTGTCTCATTCTCTTGAGTCAGTCCTTTGCTTATGGGTCTGTCTTGTTGTCGCGAGTCAGTCCCCTTTGTATAGAATGTCGGGTGATTCCGGAACTGTTTCCTCGAACACCGTTTTGTTTTGTAATTATCCTTTTGCTTTTCTTTTGAGTCTGTCTTTATCGTGGAGCCAGTTGCAACCAGGGGATCTGAATGAAACAGCTGCGGCTATCATGTTTCCATGCTTACTACTATTCTGAATTAGTTATGCCAGGGGACTTGAATGGAACAGCAGTACATTCCACCAGTTCTCCTGTGCCCTGAAAATCATTGCATTGACCTAAGTTTTTTTTCAAAACTTTTTTGAACACTGCGGTGAAAACAAAGAGGAAGGAATTCCTCGGGTTTTGCAAACTTTGATCAAATTGAGAGAAAGAGAGGCGTGCTAAGCCCTTAATGATTGAAATCATGCTTGTCAGCGTGAGTACTGAGAAGGACCCTGGCTTGATCCAGACTGGTTCCACACTATCTTCAGCGCGAGCGATTCGTCGCTTCTTTAAAAAACTTTCAAAAACAAAATGTTTTGCGCGATCTTGCGAAGACCTGTGTGGAATCGCTCTTGAGATTGTGCAGCTTAGGATCGCTCTTAGCCTCAAGACTTTAGCCCTTGCGTTAAAACCTTGAACCACAATTCGGAGTGTTCAACGATCAACCATCAAGAGAGGCCTGTGTGGCCAGATTGGAAGCAGCCCTCGAACACGAGGCACCAAAGCCAGATCAAGAAGATCAGATCTCATCAGAAGAAGCCTGTAAAGCTAGAACAGAAGCACCCCTCCAAACTAGGGGCAAAAATGTCTGATTTGCCCGAAGAGCCGAAGATGGGTCCTTCAGTAAGTCAATGCAACAGCCACTCTCCTGGATACAGATGGCTTCAAAACCCTAAAACCATTTGGCATGGATTTGTTACACTTTTACCCTTTGAGCGGCTCGCTGGGCTGAAAACCTGGAAGGGCGACCCAGGCAAAAGTTAGAGCAAAAGAAAATATATACAAAAAAAAAGAAGAGAAAAATATACAAAAGAGAGAAAAATACAAAAAAGAAAAAAAAATAAAATATACAAAAGAAGAAAAAAAAGAAAGGGAAGAAAGAAAGAAAAAGGAAAGAAAAGCTCGCAAGGTCGAAAACCCGCATCGGGCGCCTTGGCAAAAGTTAGAGCCTAAAAAGTGAAGGTTAAAATACCCGAGTGTACCTTAACCGGAACTACGTAAGGCTTGATTCACATGTTTGGGATACGTAGGCAACTTCATCCTGAAGTTCAGCCCCCAACGCTTTCATAGCGCCTCAGTCCTTGTAATGGTTTTGATTATTCTTGCCCTCCCTGAGTCCGATAGTTCGATTGTGACAACTAGATACGTAGGCAACTTCATCCCGAAGTCTGGCCCCCAACACCTTTAAAGTGACTGTGTCCATATATTGGTTTTGACCATCTTCGTCTTCTCTGTATCCGAGAAAGTTCGGTCGGGATCATCACTAGTGAGGACTGTTTGCAATATGCTACGGCATCATCCAGACAAGGGGCGACTTTCCGTTGCCATACAGCATCCTTCGAACAAGGGGCAATTTTCCATTTTCCTTCAGATCCAAGGTTGTGCATCTCAAGCGTAGGTTCCGTGCTCGTTGAGCATTGGCCATTTGCAAAAATAGTTTTTGAAAATTTTTACTGAGGCTGACCATCTTTATTTTCCAAAACTGGACTATTTTCTTGGACCCAAAAAGGAGAATTTTCAGTGCTCATAGCCTGACTTGCATGATTTTCAAATCAAAAAATGAACAAGTGTGTTAATCTAACTCTCATATTGGTCAAAATTGTTTTAGTAGAAAACCAAAACAAAAAATGGTCATAATGATGAACTAGGGGCACAGTTGAGTCGGGCTTCCTGTTTTTCTCCCATCGCCAACATACTTGCCAAGCAGGGCACAACTCGAGCTATTATTAAAGGGCTCAAAGCTCTCTCAACCTCTGAGCAACGAGTTATCGAACCAAGTGCGAAGCACGAATCTGAAGGGATCAAGGTACTCCGTTCCCTTACCTGGGGCATCAACCAAGCGCCACCGGAAGAAACAGCCGTGAGCTAACCATGTTGGGCAAGAACCCACAACTTCCCATTCATCCATTAAACACCCTCGGGGAGGGATAAAAAATGAGAGAATGAAGAATAGAGAGGTGTAAGTTGAGAAAAAGAGTGAGCAAAAAGGGGTTTTGAGAGAAAAACCGAGCTTAAGTGCCAGAGTGATGTGAGAATCACAAATGAGGAAAGGGTGGGAAACAATACCCAGAGAAACTGGCTTCTCGTGATCTGAGGTCCCCCGTCTCCGTTGACGCGTCTGTATGTCATGTCTTTTATTTTGTTTACCTCAACCTTTGTTTTGAGTCTTTTCCGAGCGTGTCTCGATGTGTTTAGGTTGTTTACCTTCTTTTTTTTTTATGTTATTGAGTCTATTTTTGCTGTGTTCAGTTGTAGGCTCAATGCCTGGTTGAGGGATCATTTCTCAATTTCAAAAAAAAAAAAAAAAACGTTTTATGCACAGAGTGCTGTGCCATTCTCCACATTTGTGCAAAACAGAATTTTGTTCTTTCAAAAACCGCAAGGTTCAACCCAAGTCATGTGAGAACAGTAAAACAAGGACCTATCTAAAGCTATGTAGGTTCCGGACTACAAAGCAAAAGAAAAGAGGGAAAACTTGGAGCATCTTAGTCTGTTTCAACTTCGGCAAAATTCCGAGACTGCACTCCAGGTGCACCTTCTCAGGCCTCGCCATTTCTCTGGAGTATGAGTGTATCTCGACCCCAAATGTAAGCCTGCTTCAAGTCAGAATGGCAGTCCAAGCAGCACCCGAGGGTTTCACATGCAGATGTTATCTCTCGCCAATATAAACAGGGTGTCTCCTTTTGAGCTGAGCGTGTTGCCAAGTCCTCCGAAAGGTAAATCGGAGGCACCAGAGTACATGTTTGATGCCCTTCCATTGCATAGAATGTGCACTTTCATATACACTTCTGTTACATGCGTGCCGCGCATCGTTATGATTCACGCATAGAATATGCTTGCTTTTGATTCTGCATAGAATATGCTTTCAATATTGCATAGAATATGCTCCTATTTCTTGCATAGAAAATGCTCATATCTTTTGCATAGAAAATGCGCTCTTCCATACTTGCATAGAAAATGCACCTCATTTGCATAGAACATGCATTCACTCGCACTGTCTTGTGCACTTACACTTTGTATCTCACTAGCACTGTTTTGTGCATCTTGTGGTTGTATCTCACTCGTACTATTTTGTGCATTGCATATCAATCGCGCTGTTTAGCGTATCGCACTGTTTAGTGCATTTCAAATCAATCGCGCTGTTCAGCGTATCGCACTTTCTTGTGCATTTCAAATCACTCGCGCTGTTTAGCGTATCGCACTGTCTTGTGCATTTCAAATCACTCGCACTGTTTAGCATGTCGCACTGTCTTGTGCATTTCAAATCACTCGCGCTTTCTTGCTCATCGCACTGTTTTGTGCAGTTTATACTCGCGTTGTTTTCCGCATCGCACTGTCTTGTGCATTCAATCGCGCTATTTTGCACATCGCACTGTCTTGTGCATTCAATCGCGCTATTTTGCGCATCGCACTGTCTTGTGCATTCAATCGCGCTATTTTGCGCATCGCATTGTCTTGTGCATTACATCTCATTCGCGCTATTTTGCGCATCGCACTGTTTTGTGCAGCTTACATTCGCGTTATTTTGCGCATTGCACTGTTTTGTGCAGCTATCATTCGCGCTATTTTGCGTATCGCACTGTTTTGTGCAGTTTATCATTCGCGCTATTTTGTGTATTGCACTGTTTTGTGCAGTTTACATTCGCACTATTTTGTGCAGCTTACATTCGCGCTATTTTGCGCATCGCACTATTTTGTGCAGCTATCATTCGCGCTATTTTGTGCATGCACTATTTTGTGCAGTTTATCATTCGCGCTATTTTGCGCATCGCACTGTTTTGTGCAGTTTACATTCGCGCTATTTTACGCACCTCAATCGCACTGTCTTATGCTTTGCATATTGCATCGCGCTATCTTGCGCACCTTACGTGCACTTGTTAGTGCATTGCATCGCGCTACCTTGCACACCATACCTGCACTTGTTAGTGCATTACATCGCGCTATCTTGCGCACCTTACCTGCACTTGTTAGTGCAGTGCATCGTGCTATCTTGCGCACCTTATCTGTATCGCACTGTTTTGTGCATTCACCATGCTCGTACTATTTTGTACACCTTTAACATCGCACTATTTTGTGCATCTTCTTAGCACTATTTTGTGCATTCACTCTGCATCGCACTATCTTGTGCACATTGCATTTTTTGCATCATTCGCACTGTCTTGTGCCCTCCTCGGTCTAGGAGACCTTAAATCCTCTAAAGGTGCAATTCCTTTGGTGTTTGTCGTGCCCGGACGACTTTTGGTAAGTTGCATTATACATGCATTTCAAATGACGTGCGTGGTTACGCATTCAGGTTCACATGCATTGTCATGCATATCAAAAGGCGTACGTTGTCACGGACTTACATCATCTGTATTGTCATGCATCTCAAAAGTCACACGTTGTCACGCATTTCAAAATCATGCATCATCACGCATTTGCATTCCAAAAACAAAACAAAACAAAAAGTGCATATGTCATGCATCATAATAAATAGTGCATATGTCATGCATCATTGCAAAAAATGCATATGTCATGCATACCACTGTAAATAATGCATATGTCATGCATCTTACAGTAAATATTGCATTTATGCCCATCCATTGCATATTTGTATATGTTGCATTGTAGCTTGCATGCATTCACCGCATCACTTCCATCTAGGACTTGCACCTTTCCATGTTGAGCTTGGTCTGGTATGTGCCCATACTTTTTACGTCTATACACTCATAGTTCTGTATGACCGTTCTATGTTAGACGTGGTTTGTGTGTGTCCATGCCTTTCCTCGGCAAGATTTGGTTTGGATGCTTGCCATATCCATTGTATATATATTACATTGCAGTGTAATTTTTGTATCCAGCATTAGGATCATTGGTCTTTCTTCAGCGGGTCATTCCACCGGTATGTATCACAATTTTTCATTTTTTCCATTCTCTCTAAGATATTCATTCCTTTCGGACACTGATCATTCCCAAATGCATTTACAGGCACCTCCTGGATACACCGAGGATCTGTTAGAGCTATTGGCCTTATTTGAGGGCATGATCTTGAGGAGGAAGGCACTGCTTGGCTTCTGCGGCATTCAGGTAATTTCTTCAGTTTTCCTTCATTCCAGTCATGACATTTCCATCGACACACTAAAACTGACATTTCAACTGAAAACTTCCCCACGCTGCACTAATACACTACATCTGAATTCATACATTGTACCTAACTTCTACATATACACAATCTGCACACCATACTTGAATCTGATACACATACTGTGGCTGATATATACCAACTGCCTTTTCAGGTCCCACCTATGCCGACAGCACCAGTGGCAGCAGTACCAGGACCATCAGTACGCCCTCTAGCAGCAAGGAGAGAGAGACAAGCTTCAGTGCGCAGCCGAGACCGAGCTAGGAGCGCCCGAGTTGAGAGTGGCCCTTCAGAGCCTATTCTGAGCGATGATGACGCTAAGACCAGCGAGACTGAGGAGGCAACGAGTCGGCATTCAAAGTCGTCGGAAAGCGGAGATGATGACGCTGGCTAGTGGCGATGATGTCGAGTCAAGCTCTGAGGTAGAGGGCGACTGTAGACACCCCATTTTTGACCATCCTCAAGACTTGGACGTCGTCACTTGAACACTCGGTGATCATCCATGTTTTGTGTTCGTCTTGAGTTCCCGGAGGCCTCGGCTACGCGCCTTGCCTCAGGATCTCTCGACTCGACCATTTTGTGTCTGGTTTTGCACCAAACACTTGTGTTTTTGCTTTGGAGGGCAAGGAATGGCTTTTGGGGCATTCCCACACTCCACCGGCCATTGCTTGAGGCCACCGGCTGTGTTTTGTTGCCATCGGCCAAATGTGATGACCGGCCGGCCAATTTGACTGGCAGTCGGCCACTTTGATGGCCAACCGGCCAAATGTGGTTTTCAATAGATATTTCTGCAGACAGCTGGCAGCTGTCATTCCAGGCCATACCCCAGCCCATGCCTGGACGTGGGACTTCTGAGGGGGCAGCAGATTGATATATACAAGAGGAAGAGGAAGAGATATACAAAAAAGAGGAGCAAAAATCTCCCTCTCTCTCTACATTTTTCTGCCTCTCTCTCTAAGGTTTAGGGCTTGTTTGTGCTCAAAAGTGCATTTTCTTTGCACTTTTGCATACAAACACCTAGCTCTCTACTCCTTTTATTGAGCTGTGGTACTTGAAGGTGATTTTTGGGGTGATTTGAATCCTTTTCTTGGTTCAAAAGTTGCTGATTTGCTGCTGTGCTTCAAGGGTGAGCTTTTACCTCTTTTAAGCCTTATTTTCATAGCTTGTTTTTCCATATTTGAAACTATTTTTGAGCTTAACATATAACATAGAAAAGTCTTGTTTTTGAGTGCTCTAAATAGTTTGTTAAGGGTGTTTTAAGCTTTGGGGTTGTTTGACCCCTCTTAGGGCTTGTTTGGCCCTTATTTTGTGCCATTTCGTTTGAGCTCCGGGACCATTGTGTTTGGGCCTCCTCACCACTGAAATCTTGAGGGATTTTAGTGATGAGGATGGTGCCTTGAGGTCCTAGGAAGGAGAGGGCCACCCCCTCTCCTTGTTGTCCTTGAAAAGGGCCATTTTTAGCCTTTTGAAGGAGCATATAGTTTGATTGTGTATTGACCATGCCATGACTGATTTTCACGCATATTATGTCATAATATAGCATTTTTGTATGTTGGTTTGGACACACCTTGCATGCCTTGCATACATGTCTTGTAATGCCACATTTTGCCTTAACATGCTTTAAGCGTAGACCCTTGTTCTAGCATGATTTAGGTTTAGCTTTGTGAAGCTTACATGCATATTTTGATGTGCTAAGGGACTGTTTTAGGTCATTTGAGTCATTCATGTCTTGCTTTGTATAGCTACCATGCAATCCCTCTTGAATGCCTTAAGTTTTGGCCTCTCTAGCATGCATTACTTGCATTGTTTTAGTGGTTTGGAACCACTTACCATGTTATTTCAGTCCTTATAACATCCTTGTATGCTTGCCTTCGATGCCTCTTTAATGTCTTAAAAGCTTGTGTTGTATGCTCTATGTTTAGCCTCTTTTGCATGCTTCCATGTTTAAGCCACTTGGATACCATCTAGGTGTTCCCTTTGCATGGTCTGGGCCTACTTCGAACCTGTTTTAAGCCCTCTTGGCCTTGTGAGGCTTGGTTGGCTTGGCCATGGTTCAAGTCTCCTTGACTAGCTTCAAGTACTCGGACCAATTGCACGCTATGTTTGTCTTGGTTAAGGTGGTTTGGCACCATCATTAGCATGGTTTTCAGAGCTTACATTGCATGCCCTTAGTCCATGTTTAGTCTCTTCCAAGCGTGCTTGAGAGTTGCCTTTTGATGTTTAAGTGTTGGCCCATTAACATGTGCATGTGTGTGTGTGTGTTGGTCCTCATGTTTGAGCACTTTGGCCACTGATTTTGGCATGCTTGCGAGCCATCCTAAATTAGTTTAAGTCCATCCCCTTTGCATGATTGTATGTTCACCGTGTATGTTTGCTTGCATACTTGCATATTCGCATTGCATTGCCATGTTGTATGCTAGTTCACATGCTTAGGATTGCATTGCATGAGTATGCATGCTTGACCTCTTGAAGTGAGTATGATAGAGGTTGAGTTTAATTTGTTTAATTATATGCATTACATTCCATATCAAGATGCACACTTGATTTTTTGGGCTATCATGCATGGAAGTGCGCGATTGGTGGCCCGAGAATCGAAGACCATATCCCTTTGAGTCATAAATATGATAAGAGGTGTGATTGGGGCATACAATTCTTGAAATGCATTGCCATGCCATGTTTTGTCCTCTGCTGCTGTCAAACCAGTTTTTGCAGGAAGATTTGGCCGGCCGGTAGTGTTGAGTGCCGACCGGCAAAGAGTGTTTGGCCGAGAGTATAATGTTTAGCCGATGACCATTCTAAATGGCCGGTGATGATCCCACTCAGCCGGTGGTGTTCCAAAACACTCAGAGAAGCAACCTTGGGAGTTGTACAATTTTCAGAGAAGCAGAGCAGTCAAAGCAGAGGCAACTTGTGCATGACAGTGATTTTCCGAGCAGAGCCGAGCGCGCATTACATTGGGCCCTCTTCCCGAGGCCATTTACTGCTTTCATTGGATTAATTAATTTGTTAATTAATTAATTGGTCTGTAATATTTAATTAGCTTGTAGGTTAATTAACTTGTATTATTCTTTCGGACCCTCCGAGCGAGTAATAAGTATGGGTGCGTGTGTGCATGTCTTCCAACCCCCACTTCTTTCTCCCTTTTACTTACCTGCTTTGATTGTTAGTATTAGGACATGTTTACTTTAGCATACCTTATGCTATGCATGCGTGCATCATTCATTAGTCTTGCATGCACCAGGCTCGGCGCATCATACTAACTGCATAAGTATTTCAAATCTAACCTGAGTACATGTTACTTGTGCATTTTCACATGCCATTTATAGACTAGCCGAGCCTACTCTAGTGACATTCCGTATGCGTTGCATTAGGCATTTAAACATGGACTTGGATCATGCATGATTGCTAACATGTTCTTGTTTTGGCACGGAGTACTAGGTGAGCTCTTTATGCTTTAGCATCTCACATGAGTGTGAACGTTAACATGATAGCATGATTACCATGAGGCTAGATGCTTATGTGATATAAACTGCTTGAATGCCTCAAGATTAGTTAGTAGTTAGAGTTTGTTAACTCAAGATTAGTTAGTAGTTAGAGTTTGTTAACTCAAGATTAGTTAGTAGTTAGAGTTTGTTAACTCAAGATTAGTTAGTAGTTAGAGTTTGTTAACTCAAGATTAGTTAGTAGTTAGAGTTTGTTAACTCAAGATTAGTTAGTAGTTAGAGTTTGTTAACTCAAGATTAGTTAGTAGTTAGAGTTTGTTAACTCAAGATTAGTTAGTAGTTAGAGTTTGTTAACTCAAGATTAGTTAGTAGTTAGAGTTTGTTAACTCAAGATTAGTTAGTAGTTAGAGTTTGTTAACTCAAGATTAGTTAGTAGTTAGAGTTTGTTAACTCAAGATTAGTTAGTAGTTAGAGTTTGTTAACTCAAGATTAGTTAGTAGTTAGAGTTTGTTAACTCAAGATTAGTTAGTAGTTAGAGTTTGTTAACTCAAGATTAGTTAGTAGTTAGAGTTTGTTAACTCAAGATTAGTTAGTAGTTAGAGTTTGTTAACTCAAGATTAGTTAGTAGTTAGAGTTTGTTAACTCAAGATTAGTTAGTAGTTAGAGTTTGTTAACTCAAGATTAGTTAGTAGTTAGAGTTTGTTAACTCAAGATTAGTTAGTAGTTAGAGTTTGTTAACTCAAGATTAGTTAGTAGTTAGAGTTTGTTAACTCAAGATTAGTTAGTAGTTAGAGTTTGTTAACTCAAGATTAGTTAGTAGTTAGAGTTTGTTAACTCAAGATTAGTTAGTAGTTAGAGTTTGTTAACTCAAGATTAGTTAGTAGTTAGAGTTTGTTAACTCAAGATTAGTTAGTAGTTAGAGTTTGTTAACTCAAGATTAGTTAGTAGTTAGAGTTTGTTAACTCAAGATTAGTTAGTAGTTAGAGTTTGTTATAGTTTGTTAGGAGGTTGTTATATCATCTGTATAAATATACCCTGTGTCTGATCATAAAAGAATAACAATGAAAGATTCAATTGTTCTTCATGGTATCAGAGCTACAATAAAGCTCCTACGAGCATAGTTCTGATCCACATATGGTTGCTTCATCATCTTCTTCATCTTCTTCTTCTTTACTTGCAAATCTTAATCTCTTGATTTCCAATCTGAATTCTTTCATCACAGTTAAACTCGATTCCACCAATTTCCTTATATGGCGAAGTCAATTTCAGAATATTTTATGAGCTACTGATCTGTTAGAGTTTGCAATTGGATCAGTTCCATGTCCTCCATTGATGATCACTGACTCCAATGGCCTTGAAGTTTTGAATCCAGATCGAGCAACTTGGAACAAGACTGATGCTCATCTGCTCAGTTGTATAACTGCTACTCTTACACCTATAATTTTTTCTTCTGTTTTTCATCTGCAACATAGCTTCGAGGTATGGACAGCTCTTTGCAAACGTTTCACCATGGTGTCTCGTTCTCACATCTATCAAATCAAGAATTGATTGACTCATTTAACCAAAGGTTCCAAATCAATTGAAGAATATTTGACTCAAATCAAAGAGCTTGCTGATCAATTAGCTCTTGCTTTATCACCTATGGACGATGAAGATTTGGTACTGCTTACTATGAATGGCTTGCCAGATGAGTTTGATGCTCTTAAAACAACTATTCGTGCTCGGATTGAACCTATTTCCATGGTAGACTTAACTTCTCTTCTGTGTTCTGAGTCTCTCCATATAGACTCCAAATAGAGAAAAATGCAATCACACGAAAACACAGTTGCCTATGTGTCACTGAGAGATTCCACCAGTGGATCTTCTTCTTCAAGAGGAAGACGATCCTCTTTTCGAAGCCAAAGATGAGGATTTCGAGGCTCTTTTTGTGGTAATGGATGATAGAGCTCTCGAGGTAGAGGAAGAATCTATTCACCTGCTATAATATGTTAAATCTGTGGCAAAGGTAACCATACGGCTCTTGATTGTTGGCACAGACTGGATGTGAATTTTCATCAAATTGTGCATCCACATGCTTTTTCTCAACATTCTTCATCTCAGTCCTCTTCTGAACTCTCTTCTGCTTATCCTTCACTAAGAGCTTATGTTGCTTCTACTTCTCCTCCTTCTCTATCTGAGGCTGCTCCCTGGTATCTTGATTCAACTGTCTCTGATCATATTACTCATGATCTCTCCAATCTCACTATGTCTCAATCCTATATTGGTCCTGATCAGATCACAGTTGGCAATGGCATTTCTGTTCCTATTCATCACACAAATAAAGGTATCCTTCATACTCCTCGTTTTTCTTTTAAACTCAATAAACTCCTCTATGCTCCTATCTCTTCCAATCTTCTCTCTGTTCATCAACTCACCAAAGATAATAATTGCACTATTACTTTTGATGCTTCTTCCTGTGTGGTTCAGGACAAGAACACCAAGGCCATTTTACACAAGGGCTATAATGCTAATGGCCTGTATCACTTTCCATCTCTGTTGTCTTCTTCTTATCATCCTACTGCTATGTATGCTTCTTCTGCCTCATCTACTGCTTTCTTGACAAAGACCTCTGCATGTGCTTCTGAACACACTTGGCACAAACAATTGGGCCATCCATCTCAGTTGAAGTTTACTGCTTTAAAGAAGCATTTGTCTTTTACTTTCAATAAAACCAAGTCTGCTCTTAGTCCTTGTACACATTGTAGTATGGCTAAGAGTCATAGACTTCCCTTTAAACTGTCAAATTCTACTGTGAATAACCCTTTTTCTCTCATTCATAGTGATGTATGGGGGCCTTTTCATTATACTTTATCTGAATACAAGTATTATGTGCTTTTCATTGATGATTATAGTCGTTTTACTTGCCTTTATCCTCTATGTTACAAAAGTGAAGTTTTCTCAAAATTCTTAGAGTTTAAAGCATATGTTGAGACTCAATTTTCTACTAAACTTCAAGTGTTAAAGACTGATGGTGGCACTAAATTTGTGAACTCTTCCATGACTAAATTCTTAAAGGCTTAAAACATAGTGCATCAACTCTCTTGCCCTTATACTCCCCCACAAAATGGTGTCTCTGAACGTAAACACACACATTATTGAAACTACTATTGCTTTGCTTCACCATTCTTCTGTTCCCACTAAATTCTGGTTTGATGCAGTTGCTACTGCCATTCATCTCATTAATAGAATGCCTAGTGCCAAATTGTCTCACAAATCTCCTTTTGAGCTTCTCTATCATGTCTTACCTGATTACTCTTTTTTAAAGGTCTTTGGCTGCCAATGCTTTCCTTGGTTAACACCTTATACTCATTCTAAATTACAGCCTCGGTCCTCTTTATGTGTTTTCCTTGGCTATCACTCCTCTTATAAAGGCTATAGATGTATGGACATGACCACAGGTCAAGTCTATATTTCTAGACATGTAGAGTATCATGAAAATATTTTTCCTTTTTCCACTCATTCATCTGCTCCTGCTCAGTCTTTACCCCATCTTCACTCTTTCTTTTGGCCTACACCTACTACTGCTTAGCCTTCATCTTAGTCTGCTGTAGCTGCTGCTCAGCTTTGTCCACTAGCAGCACCTCTGCTTTCTTTCTCTGTAGCTCCTCAGGTCTGTTCTCTTACCAGCTCTTCTGCTGTTCCCTCTACAGTTCCTCAGAACTGTTCTTCTGTCAGCCTTTCTGCTCTTCCTCTATTTAGGCCTTCATCTCAGCCTATTGTAGCTTCTCAGATTTTACTTTCTCCACTTATTTCACCTATTAGTCAGACATCTACCATTTTTCCTCCTTTTCACTCTATTCCTATTGACTCTCTTTTTATTCATTAACCTTCTCTACCTTTTTCGGCTCCACTTGTTCAACCTTCTACTTCTTCTACTAATTTTCATCCCATGCTTACCAGATCTAAAACTAAGGGTCTTGTAGCTTGTACTACTCCTTCCTTTACAGTTATTGAACCTTCTTTTCATCAACAAGTTCTTACTTCACCCATTTGGCATTCTGCTATGCCTGAAGAATATAATGCTTTACTTGCTCAGGGCACTTGGTCTCTTGTCCCTTTTCCTTCTACTAAGAAGGCTATTGGGTGTAAGTGGGTTTTTCAAATCAAACGAAACAGTGATGGCTTCATTGCCAGATATAAAGCTCGGTTGGTTGCTAAGGGATTTTTACAACAAGAGGACATTGATTATATTGAGACATTTAGCCCTGTGGCTAAGCATCCCACCATCAGGGTTTTGCTTTGTATGGCTTTACATTATCATTGGCCATTGAAACAACTTGACATCAGGAATGCTTTTCCACATGGCACTTTGGATGAGGTAGTATATATGAGTCAACCACCTGGTTTTATTAGCTCTTTATCTCCTCATCATGTGTGCAAGCTACAGAAGGCTCTTTATGGCCTCAAACAGGCTCCCCGAGCTTGGTACTCTACTTTCTCCAAGTTCTTGTTATCTCAAGGGTTTGTGAATAGTCATTGTGATAACTCTCTCTCTTTATTCATAAGACTTCCACTACCATTACTGTTCTTCTCGTGTACGTGGATGATATCTTACTTACTGGCAGTAGTCCCTCTCATATTCAAGTTCTCATTCACCAGATGTACTCTACTTTTGCCATGAAGGAATTGCGTGATCTTTCTTATTTCTTGGGCGTTTCTATTCAAGCAGTGGGTGATTCTTATTTTTTGTCTTAATCTAAATATGCTTCTGACATTCTTCTTAAAGCTGGGACGACCTCTTGTAAACCATGTCCTACTCCTATGTCCATGAAACTTGTTCTCACTCCTGCCGCTAATCTTCCCTTTAACCAGCCTCAGTTATACAGAAGTTTAATAAGTGCTTTACAGTATCTAACTCTTACTCTTCTAGATTTGTCCTTAGCCGTGAATCAAGCCTGTCAATACATGCATGAACCCACTAATGCTCACTTTGCTCTGCTCAAACGGATTCTTCGGTTTGTTCAAGGTTCACTCTCTCATGGCTTGATTTTTTGTCCTAGTTCTTTTGAGCTCCAGGCCATTTCTAATTCTAATTGGGCTGGTGACTCTGTTGATCGCAAATCTACCTCTAGATATTGTGTTTTCCTTGACTCTAATATCATGTCTTAGTATGCTAAAAAGCAGCCTACAGTCTCTCGATCAAGCACAGAAGCTGAATATCGCTCTCTTGCTCATGCTACGGCTGAACTCAGTTGGTTACAAATGTTACTTCATGATCGTTCTCTCCCTCTTGTAAGCACTCCTATTCTTTGGTGTGACAACTTATCTGCCATCGCATTAGCTTCTAATCCTGTGTTTCACACAAGGTCTAAACAAATAGAAGTTGATTGTCATTTCATCCGAGACAAAATTGCTTCCAAGAAGCTTCTTCTTCACTACATACCCACTACTGTGCAAATTGCAGATGTCTTCACCAAACCACTGTCTGTTGCTCGGTTCCAGTATCTTCAATCCAAGCTGTTGGTCACCTCTCGTCCCATCAGCTTGCAAGGGGATGATAACCTTAGTATCAGCAGCATTAGTAGCTAACTCAGTCTCAAGTTCTACACCAGTAGCTCACTCTGCTTCAGCTCGAGATAGTTAGTTAGTAGTTAGAATTTGTTAACTCAAGATTAGTTAGTAGTTAGAGTTTGTTATAGTTTGTTAGGAGGTTGCTACATCATCTGTATAAATACACAATGTATCTAATCATAAAAGAATAACAATGAAAGATTCAATTGTTCTTCAATAAATACTACCACTAATTCAAATTTCAATACTTTGTCAAAGTAAACTAAGAATATCAAAATTAAAATTTTCCTTTCATTAGTTTTTTTTTTTTTTTTTGAGCTGTTTGCATGCAAAGAAAAACTCATTCCAACAACCAAAAATCACATCGAAAAGAAAAAGTACTAAAATGCTTAATTACAATTAGCTGGGTCTTTAACACTTATGTACTTCTTTTATTCAATTCAAAATTAAATAAATAGTAACAAACAAACTTGATTTGGGTTCAACAAGAAAAAAAACACAAACTTTATCCCATCCTGAAATTACGACAAATAGGTGATAAGCATATTTCAAAAAAAAAAAATAAAAAATAAAAAAAATATTGCCAACCGTTTTTTTAACTTAACCCAAAACACTGTTTGAATTACTTTTTCACATTATATTGTTGTCAAGTGTTTATATCTGTAAATTATTTGTTTAATTTTAAATTAAAAAATAATAAATAAATAAATAACTTAAATGTGGTTAAAGGGCCAAATTAACTAGTTAGGAATTTGAACCAATGAGGAAAATGAAAAACAAGAATAATAAATCCATCTTCAACCGAGGCCACATCAAAGTTCAAGAGCGAACCAGACTCTACGGTTTTGAAGTAACCCATGGCATACTTGGAGGAAAAAACTCGAACTACCCTCAACAAAAAGGTACTCGTACTTAAAAACCGACATTGGTGGGTAAATAGAGAATACCTAGGAGTGCAATGCAAATCACTATAAGAAACTTGGCAAATTGCCCCATTACATCACGAGAGGGGCACAGAAGTCTTAGCTTCCACATAAAGTGGGTTTCATCTTAACCATCTACTAATATAACAAACTTGAACCAATAAAAGCCATTGTAATGAGCTTCACAACAGAATCATCCCCTATTGCGGTCATGATCTTTCATTTTACTACAGAAGCTAATAAAGTAGACCTAGTTTAGAAACCATGGAAAAATGAAAACGAAAACGAAAGCAATGTTCTGTGAAGAAAATATAACTAAACTCAGAAAGACAAAAACAAAATACAAATGGAGGTACTTCTCTTTGTGCTTGCTAGCGACAACTCTAGTGCTTTGACGCATCACCAAACACCTCAGCGTAGCAAATGGGGCAAGCCTGAGAAAACAAACACACCGCGAGTAATTTACTGTCTCATGGTAAAAATGAGAAGTGATTATTATAATTAAGGCAGCAAATGTGAAAATATATTCCCAAGTCTTCATATTCAGAACTTAATTACATAATGATCAAAAAAGCATGGCCACAAATGTCTTGTTGTCCATACCTTTTTCCTTTCCCCTACAGACTGGCCAAAGACCCAAATCAAAGCTTTCACCTATCCTTGAAGGATAAGTCTGAAGAACTATTTAGGAGCCAATGAAGGTTCAAGTGAGGTCACGTGGCCATCTTTTGCGCTGTTGTTAGGTACTTTCGACGATGATAAGGTGCGAAGCCAATAACATTATTTCCGATAATTCTTATGAAGATCATCGTAAATTTCCAAACACTCGAGCTGTTTTATTTTGTCTGTCAAATTTGCAGTCTATGCCAGAAACTGAGTACTGGGCAGCATTCATGGATGGACTCTGGCTGCCATTGATCTCAGCACAGCATTCCAAACTGGTGACTTACGTGTCTATCCTTGAGTCTGAGACAATGTTTCCATTTGATCGCATAGAAATATCGTCTTCCAGGTAACTCGAATTCCTTGTTTCACATCTGATCTCACTGGATTGGTCGATTTGCTACAAGTTTGCAGATTTTGGTCTACGATTCCCACCTGGGAAACTCGACTCTGGTTGTTGCTTGTTGGGTTGCCTTCTTGAATTGCTGGAATCAGGAGGGGTGGGCAAGCAAGATCGCTTCTCCAGCTCAAGATTTTTCTGTTGCAATCTCGAGCTCATAGATCCTGAGCTCTTGACTGAGCTTACTGCAATCTCAGGCTCACAGATCCTATTCCAGTATCTGAGTGGCCTGAGAGAAAACGATGTATGATTAACAAAATTAACTCACAAGTTTAACATATGAAAGAGACATCAACATTCAGTTCATATATCATATTTACTAGCAAGAAATGAAGAGATGTGTTCTTCCATGCATTTCAATTGTTGCTGCTGTTGAGAAACTGACCCCAAGATGGTCTTGTGCAGGTCTTTTAAGCTCTGATCAAGCTGTGAACCAAAATTCAAAAGCAGCCCTTGGTTTTCTGCTTCTAATTTATTTTTCTGATTTGTAGAACTTTTAATTTTAGTGAGTGCCTGAAAGCAATGCAGCTAAAGCACAGGAAAGAAGCACATTAACGCATTTAAGCACATACAAGTTCGAAAATTTTGTGCTTAGAAGTTATGCTAGAAATTGAACTATGAAATTTGATTAGAACATCCTAGGATAGGGTCTTTGTTCATCAATGTCATGATCTTATGATCTCCAAAACAACAAAAAAATGTTACAATATTCTAATTTCATTTCAAGCTATTTCTTGTTAACCATGGCTTTATTACCCCTCAAAGACTGCCATGTCAGAAAATAAAAAACAGAATATGTAATTTTTCCTTGTTTTTCAATTGGCTCACTTTCTTATGAAATTTGATTTGCTTGTTTTTGTTAAATAAAATTGATGGAAAATTGGTATTTTAATCATCAAACTCAACAAAAAATTTACATGTTAGATATTTTATGTACACCTATATTGAGTTTAATGACTAAAATAGATGGATGATTTAGACTAAACATAAATCAAAATATTATGGTTTAAATTGATAAAATTAAAAATTCAATGTTTATTTTGATTTTGTCACCAGAGTCAAACCTTCAGTTTTTTTTTTTTTTAATTTCGCCAAAAAACAAATGAATTCCATAAATTGGGCAGAATAAGAACCAGATAATAGTTTAGGATTTACATAAATTCTACAAGAAATGCATGAACATTGTGATTAGTAGAAACAAAACAATAGGATTGAATGACCAAATCACAAGTGATTCCAACTTACAATCTGGGTAAAATGTTTCTAGTATGCTGGACGAGTTCATAGAGGTCAGAGACCGTACAACCATATTTATCTTCCTCTTTAAAGAAGATTTCAAGTCTTTTCAATTCATCAAAGGCTAGCATATCTGACACATCACAACAGTAAACAAATAATCAATTAAATTTTGATACAGAAAATAAACAGAAAAAAAATCAATCGTCGACGATGATCAAAGGATACATATATACAGAGTTCAAAATATTTGTGTGGAGATAGTCTAGATGTTCGGAGCTCGGACAACATTTGCACCGAATATTATAAGGTTTCTCTGAGATTGTTGTAGTCCTGATAACACACGAATCGGAGAATTAGGGTTTTGAATATGAAAGAATTGATTGAAGAACTATTGATTGATAGGTCTGATGAATTACCAGTGCGCGATGCATATAGAAAGTATTGTGTTGAATCCCTGCGATGCCTTCGGTGAGCCATGTGTCCTCGTCTTCGATTCCATTCGTGTTCGTTCTCTTTTTCCTATGAATTGTGAGAGAAGGGTGTGCAAGAGTGAAAACCGTGGAGATTGATGAGGGGAGATTTGATGATGGGATTTACCTATCCTGAAAAAAAAAAAAAAAGGGAATTTTGAGAGGGAAATTTCATCGCCTTAGAGGCAGATAAGGGTGGGCGCGGGTCGGTTGCGGCCACGGAACCTCCAATCCGCCATCCGTCCACCAGATTGGCGGGTTGAAGAAAATCAATCCGTATCCGTCTGCCAATCCAACGGATGTGGATTGAGCGGATTGGCGGTTTGGCACATGGATGCGAATCGGTTTGGCGGTTTGAAATTTTATAAATTTTCAACATAGTTCAACTTGTGCACTTCCTCAAAAAAAAAATAAAGAAAAAAATAAAGAAAGTATTAAAGTCAATTACTTAAAAAAGTATTACAATTATTGCATGCCTCATCCAAAGAAAGAAAGTTTGAAACTTTTGAATATCACAATCACTGCATGCCTCATCCATATATTATAATCACAGCATTCCTCATCTACATAAAGTATTACAATATGTGGTTCTTAAAATATAAAAACAATTCAAACCACCAAAACCATGAACAGAGCAATAGTAGAGATTGTATGTCTCTGTATTGTTACATTTATATATGTTTTTGAAAACAAAAACCAACCAGCATATATCATATTTTCTATTTATTACTTTTAGAGTTAGATTTAAAAACCAAAAAATATAGATAAATAATACGTTTATTTTTTTCAATTCAAAAAATATATTAAAGTTGAAAACTTTTTTTCAACAGAATATTTAAACTATTTTTCAATTGAAAACACAAACAAAATATTTAAACAAATTGAAAATACAAAGTCTTACAAATTGCTAAGGTGCTCGTGGTTTGGCGGTTCGGTTGCGGCCAAAGGAACCTCAAATCCGCCATCCGTCTGCCAAATTGGCGGATTGAAGAAAATCAATCCGCAACCGTCCACTCGTCATCATGCATCCGTCCAAAATGCGGCGAATCGGATCGGTTCGGTCGGTTTTGGCGGATCGGTGTATCCGCTGCTCACCCCTTGGCAGATCACCAAAAAAAAAAAAAAACCCAAAATAATTTTTACATTTATTTTTTTGAAAAAATTAAAATTAATTTGAGAGCAATATAAATTAAAAATATCTTTTTAAAATTTTAAAAATTATTTATGACCTTAAAGATAAAATTATACAAAAATAATATGCATTTTTTTAAAAAAAATTTCACCCAATTTTTTTTTTTTTAGTTTTTTAGAAAAAATTAAATTTTGAAATTAGTTTCTGAAAATAAAACCAAACATATTAAAATTGATAATCTAACAACATTCTTTGGAAGAGTTTAAATTATCTCAAATTAGTCATCTCAACTTAAGAGTGTGTTTGGACTTGATTGAGTTCATTTTGTGATCTAGTTCAATGATCACTTTAATCTTTCAATTCAATAATTAGAATATTTAAAACTCTTTCAAAAGTTATAATAAAAACACTCACTAAATCACCTCGTTTCACTAACTAAATTTTTACCAACAAATAGTGTTATCGTCGCTAAATGTTTTACTCTTTGCCCAAGCCAACTTATCGTCGTCAACAGTAAGCACACTAATAGCAACGCTCATTGTGTTGCTAAAAAATAAGCCTCGTAGCTAAAATTTTTGAAATTTTGGTGCCAACCAAAAATTTTGGCACTTAGTGAATGTTATGCTTTTTTTAGCGACAGTAGTAAATTGCGTCGGTAATGGTCTACTTTTACCAACAAAATTCATTAATGCGTTGCCAAAAATAAACTTTTGGCTATGAAAAATTGATGTCATCGCTAAAAGTGCAATTTCTTGTAGTGTCACATAGGAGTTAGTCCAACCATTGTTCTTGTTCTCACTGGTGTGTCCGGTATGACCCTAGAACTCTAGCTTGGTTCAATGAGTGGCTTTAAAGAATTTGGCCTTACCAATTCTTAAAGAAATGGCCCCAGTTTGCACTCACATAGGTGACCTATGAAACTACCCTTACCAAATCAAAAACACAAAACATAAATCGTAGATTCGCAATTTCATTCTCACAGTTCATCCCGCCATTTCTCACCCTTACAGATTTCATTCTCACCTTCATCAATTTCGCATCACATTTCGTCTTACTTCATCAATCTTGTCTCAGATTTCAGAAGAACAAACTAGATCATCAAATATTTTGAGATCTGAACAACAAAAAATGGTGAAAACAAGTAAGATTCAAGTATCTTAAACCCTAGTTTTCGAGAAATCTTTCATTTTCGAAATTTTTGTTTTTGATTTTCATTTCAATTTGAATGTTGAGTTCGAAACTCTTGTTTTCGAAACTTTGTTTTTGTTTTTGTTTGTGAATCTCAAAACATTCACTGTAATGGCACCAAAATCATGTTCTCATTCTTTCAGTTTAGGTTTCATTGTTCCTTTTGGTACGATTGCTGTGAATGTTCTCAGATTCTGAATTAATTTGAGTGAAAAACCCAAGTTAATCATCTTCTCTTGCTTTGAATTTATGTTTCAATGTTGATTTTGCTACCATTGTTGTAATGTTATCAGATTCTTAGTGAATTTGAGGGAAAAACCGTAGTTAATCATATTTGATTGCTTTCAATTTAGGTTTCAATGTTGATTTTGGTGCAATTGTTGTAAATGTTCTCATATTTTGAGTCAATTTGAGTGAAAAATCATCATTAATCATATTTTCTTACTTTCAATTTAGGTTTCAATGTTGATTTTGGTACAATTGCTGTGAATGTTCTCAGATTATGAATCAATTTGAGTGAAAAACCCAAGTTAATCATATTCTTTTGCTTTCAATTTAGTTTTCCATGTTGATTTTGGCACCATTACTGTTAATCATATTCTCTTGCTTTTAATTTAGGCTTCAATGTTGATTTTGGTACCATTGTTGTTAATGTTCTCAAATTTGAGTGAAAAACCATAGTTAATCATATTTTGTTGCTTTTAATTTAGGTTTCAATGTTGATTTTGGTGCGATTGTTGTGAATGTTCTCATACTTTGAGTCAATTTGAGTAAAAAATCCTCATTAATCATATTTTCTTACTTTCAATTTAGGTTTCAATACTGATTTTGGTACAATTGCTGTGAATGTTCTTAGATTCTGAATCAATTTGAAAGCAATTGGTACAATTGATTAACTAGGTTTCATTGTGAAAAACCCTAGTTAATCATGTACTTATGCTTTCAATTTAGGTTTCATTGTTGATTTTGGTACCATTGCTGTTAATGTTCTCAGATTCTGAATCGATTTAAGTGAAAAACCCTAATCAGTCATATTTTTTTCTTTCAATTTAGTTTTCAATGTTGATTTTGGTACCATTACAGTTAATGTTCTTAGATTCTTAGTGAATTTGAGTGAAAAACCCTAGTTAATCATGTTCTCCTGCTGTAGACACCCCATTTTTGACCGACCTTAAGACTCAGACGTCACTGATTGAGCGCTTGGTGATGTTGCATAATGTGCTCGTTCAGAAGTTTCAGAGTCGCGGCTGCGAGCCCTACCTCCGGGCTTCCGAACCCTTTTCTGTGCCTTGTCTCGGTTTGCGAACCAGACTCGGTTTTCCTCTGTTTCTTTTCTTAAAGGGAGGGAGAGGTCCTGTAGACCATCTCTCAATGTCCGTAGGCTACATTTTGTGGCCATAGGCCATTTTGCCCATTTCGGAGCCCGGTTCCCGGTTTTCGGAGCCGTCAGGCCGTGTGCCTCGGTTCGGGACCGCCTAACCATCTCCGTTTGCTCTGATTTTTGGCATACATCTTATTTCATCCATTTTGATGGACACTGGGGGCTGAGAAACCCACTTCGAGGTCGAATACCATTTTCGGTGCTTGACAGCCCATTTTCGGGACCCCGAACTGCGTGTTTTGGCCCCGGAACATTCATTTTGCAACGGTTTTCGCTCATTTTTGGCAGGTACCTCTGTTTTATCACAGGGAAGGTCACTGAAGGGTGGGAGGCCAGCAATTGTTGCAGCATACGACATCCTCTCCTCCGGGGCCTCAGAGGAGATTATGCAATGTTCTGACAATTTAATATTAATAAAGAAGTCCAATGATTATTTTGGTAATCCTCGTTTAAATATTTCTTCTACGCTTGCGTTTAATTTGTTTAAGATTTGGCTTGAGTAACCTCAGTTACTGGCCAGCCACGATGCTTAACCATTGGTTACGAAGGGTCGAATCGTGACAAATGGTATCAGAGTAATGGTATATATATATAATAAATCATCCATTGGAGCAATTAGGATACAAGCACATTTAAGAGAATATGGACAGCGGGTAATTAGTACCCTTAATATATATTTTGGTTCGTACGCTTTATATTATATTATAATTTATATGATATATATATATATATTATTTTTTTTGTGTATAATTTTTGAAGGGGATAATAATAGAATTTTTATAATTTATATTTGTTATAGCAAAAGAAGGAAAAAAAAACAAAGGATGTTCGGGCTCAAGCACCTACCAAAATTAATTAATATAATTAAATATATATATTTCAGTTCATATTAAATAAAAATCTATTTCGACTTTTTAAAAGTGGGTTTAAAATTTAAAATATACTAATTTGAAAACTATTTTCAATCAGTGAAATTCACGGATATAAAGAATTGAGAGTGCTCTCAAATTTTTTTTCAACTCTTACTATGATTCTGTCATGTGTCTCAATTTTATTTTATTCTTTATTTATTTTTATTCATTAAAAAAAACGAGTGAAAAGTTTTAAAGTCACCATTATTTTGCAATTTGGCCCAAACCAATTTGACAACTAAATCAGAGTTGTTTTGGTGTAAAGTTTTTTGAAGGTAATATTTTCTATTCGATATCATCTAATATATATTATTAGAGTGGCGTAGGGGATATGCTTTACATATATGACAAATTTCGGGACGAAATTTTAAAAGAAGGGAAAGATTTGTAACCAATCCAGATTTTATTATTCCTGTAAATTTATTACTAATATATAATCACAGTTAGGATAATATATAATTTAATTATATATATTATGTG